>JANRGW010023364.1:0-22688 GCA_024733675.1 Psilopsiagon aymara
ATTGGATATGAGGAAGAAGTTCTTTACTGTGAGGGTGGTGAGGCACTGGAATGGGTTGCCCAGGGAAGTTGTGAATGTTCCATCGTTGGCAGTGTTCAAGGCCAGGTTGACATAGCCTTGGGTGGCATGGTTTAGTGTGATTCTGTGATTCTATAATACTGTATGGACTCAACTTCAATTTCCTTAATACCCAGGAAATAAGGAGATATAATTAATATGCATGATCTTAGGAAAGTCAGGAACCATGAAATTTAGTTGCTCTTGGTCAGGACAAAGAGACACAGCTCACCAATAGTGGACAGACATAAAAAATTTTGACAAGATATGTATGAGTGGAGAAGTGTTCAACTAAAATTTCTTAAAATTACTGATAACCTACATAGAATCATAGACTAGTTAGGGTTGGAAAGGACCTTAATATCATCTAGTTCCAACCCTCCTGCCATAATCAGGGACACCTCCCACTAAACCATATCACCCACGGCTCTGTCCAATCTGGCCTTGAACATAACCAACAAAACTCACTAGGTACATGACAATGAGTTACATATTAGATTCTTGTGCATACTCACACAAGCCCTCATGATTTTCTTGCTATGAATATAGCCATGTGTCATGATTTAATGCCAGACTAAGTACCACACAGCCACTTGCTCAATTCCCCCAGCATTCTGTTCCATACTCTATGGCAAGGAATATCCCTTTGGCTTGTTCAAGTCAGCTGTCCAGGCTGTGTGTCCTCTTGGCCTCTTGTACCCCTCCTCACTGGCAGAGCACGAAAGACTGAAAAGTCCTTGATCAGGGTAAGCACTACTTAGCCACAAGTAAAACATAGAGAATATGTTAATATGTTGTGTTATCTACCTTATTCTCAGACTAAATCAAAACTACAGCACTTTACAAGCTGCTAAGAAGAAAATCAACTTTATCCCAACTGAAACCAGGACATCACATTTTGTAAAATGTTGTTTCTGTATCTGGCTTCATATCAGCACTCTGGTATTAAAAACAGAATGTATTTTTATTGATGTAAGTGCATAAGTTTCACCAGCAACTTACCCCCATATTACTGCAGTTCTGGTAACTGATTTCTTATAATACCCTGTACTAATACAGTATATCACATGTAAGCAATACACAATATGAATTATTAGGAGCAGCAAATGAAACCAGGAGACAACAGGTTCAAGAGCAAAAATGCTTTGGTTTGTTGCTTTGGTTTGCTATTTTGTTTTGGTTTATTATTCAGCATTGCATATAGAAGCTGTAGAATTCACAGGATTTTGTGGAAGATACAAGTTCATCTGGATTCAACACTACCTGTTGAACTTGAGAGGAAAAGACAGACATCTGCCCTGACTGCAGAATTCCCGGAACCTAGAACTGCTGGAGTTTGGAGTTATCTTCTAGGGAGTCACCACTACATATTACAAGGGGAGGTGAGATTTTTTCCTATCAAACAAAACTCTTAGAACACAGTCTTCTGGCAAACTATCTGTTTGCTTTTCCTCTCTTTTGTCATCCTAAGATAGTCCTTAAAACTCCTTGCTTTCCAGAATATAGTCATCTGCTCAGACACATTTCTCAGGGTCTGGAGATGATAGTACAAACAACTTTCTCTGTCAGAACTGATTCTGCTTGCTTGCAGTTCTTTTGCTCTTATTTCTTCTGGGTCTTCTTTGCATGTCTCTCACTCAGGGATTTCACCTCTTCAAAGATCAGTTAGCACTCTGAGTGCATCCAAAGAGAGTGGGTGTTGGTGCACCAGCTCTCCATACAAGTCTGCTGGCAGTGAGGAATTTGGAGTGTTGCACCAGGGACTCTGTCTGCAATAAGTCATTATTGAAAATACTGTAGACCACATTAGTGACTGTGTTGTTGCAGGTGAGATATTCACATCGCCAAGAAAAAGTTACCAGTACTCCATTAGCTAGCACGGTATTTCTTGTTATGATCATAAGCTCCCCCTGTGTGACTCAGAGTTGCTGGCCACCCTTGGTGCTGGCAGGTGTGACTCCAACACCTCCTTATAGAGGGGCTTCCTCTTGCCTTCCATTTTAAGTGTGCGAGTTTATTGTCTCTTGAGCTACTCATAGTTACAGCTGTTTTTTCCCATTAAGAACAGGCATCAGCCTGTCCATTACCAAAGTAAATTGCACCCTTAACCCTAAAATAGATGAGTATGAGATACAGAAAAAAAAGGCGGGGTAAGCCGTATGCTTCCAGGAGACAACAAATGAAAACAAGAGACAGATATGATAGTCAGACGGTCACAAACAGAAAAATAAGGAACTGGAGGACTACAAAGGGCAGCTGCTTAGTACCTGCTGCTAAGCTGTATAGCAAGCCAAAGCAGAGCAACAGCAGTGGACATGAATAGACAACAAACAGCCAGAAAAGATAGTGACTGGAAGCAAGTTACTGCTACTGTCCCCATTTGAACAACTCATTTGGCTTGCAAGATGCTTCTGGGAATAAGGTGAATAAACTGGTTGAATGAGTCACATGTGGCACATTAGCCCAAATTTGAATCCTTCTGACAAAAAAACATTTCCTCTCACATGTATTTGCCCTCTGGAAAAAGCACCAAGAAGAATTCACGCTATAAAAATTAAAGGTGAAACCAAACTTTAAACATGTATTATTAACTTATATGAATTAAAGTATTCATTAGAGAAAGCAAATGATTTTTTTTTTTTCAAGGACAGTAGTTATACTTCTCTAGAATTAAGTTCCTGATTATAGGTAAAAAATATAGCATAACATACAGCTGGTTTGACCAGGCATAAAAGTTCAGATCCTCCCAGCGCCATTGCATGTGACAATTACAGGTTAGTTAGGAACAGGCCAGTCAAATATCAGATGGTTTATCACATACAATTATTGGGGCATTTTAATGTTGGAAATTCAAGAACCAGGCCTAAATAAGCCCTAAACTGATTTCTCAAAAAAAAAAAAAAAAAAAAAAAAAAAGAAACACACCAAATGTCTGCAGTCCAAAAATGATTTCTTGTGTCTGCTTTGAGCCAATGGGAAAATTCCTATCAGTCTAAAGGGGAGAAGAATTGGGGCATTGGGCAAAAGAGTATTGAACCCTAAAAATCCTAGGTTCCTCTTGTTTTTCACAGCAATTTTAATTTCAGAACTACCTCAGGTAAACATAGCTAAGTGAGTCTTCTGTTACATGCTACATGCTTTCCAGCTAAGAACTCTTTATTTTTTTACAGTGATTAAAATTTTTGTGGCTCCAAGTAGTTGATATCACACACCCAAACTCTTTCACCTTATTTTCCCAATTTCCTCATTGAGATTTTCATTTTTTCACTAGCTGGCTTAAAGTTTCATTTTATTGGAGCACATACTTCTGTGAATATTTAACACAAAACACATGTTCACTTTTTAGGCCTCTGAGAACACTGAAATCAACTACAAGTTTCAACTGCAGTCCATTCACTTCACTACAAAGTCTTCATGTCAAAGGATTCATATCAAAATGAAAGATTTTTATGAATGTATATTTTCTTCAACCTATGGTGTTAGGACAGCTTATATCATAGCACAGGTTTTGTGTTCCCTTTCATGTACTCAGTATTTAAATTGCCTGGAAATTCACACATCAACAGGCCTGGCATCAGAAACTGAAAGAATATCTTTAATTTCATTCACAACTGGTTAATGACACAACACAAAACCCATGTTCTTCTCTTGCACTGAAATACCATGTTATTCCCAGCTGTATGAGAGAAACAGGCATCTGAAAAAAAAAAAAAAAGGCAACCAAAAATTATCAAAACCTTTAAAGGAATAAATTTGCAGTGATTTCAGGAAGACTTTGTCCATATAAATGCTTTAGAAGTAAATGCTTTCAAAGGCACTGTTCAAGCAGTAAGCAAAAGGGTTTCCATTTATAAAATGGTTCCTATTTATGGGAAGGAAGGGAGTGCCCGCTCTGCTTACACGCCAGGGGCTGTCATTATGCTGCCATTAAAACTTACTCTCAACTCATAGGCAGACCCATTTCAGTTTAAATGAAAAGGGAATAAGTCATGACAAAAAATAAAGAACATGCAAAAGGATGAGACACTGAAAAATGCACTAGCTTTTGGAATCACAAACAATAGGGCTGTTCAATAGAAGCGAAACTGCCAGTTATAGCAACTACAGCTCAGGCAACTTATGAATCAGCCAAATATATCTTTTTGTTACCCAAACAGCTTTTTTCTTTTTTAATATTAAAAAAATCCCATTGCTGCCAGAGGGGTTGAACTAGATGATCTGCAGAGGTCCCTTTTATCCCTAATGATTCTGTGATTCTGTGAAATCCCACACAACCATCCACTTTCTAAGCTGAATACAAATACTACCAGAAATTATAAAATGTTACATAAATTAAAAAAAAAAAAAGTTCCTGCATATTTTTTGGCAAGATTTTAGCAAGTCCATGCCCCTAGAATTCCTTCTGTAGCTAATGGGAGCCAAGGACTTCCAGGAGTGAGCACGTGCATTTGGCAATTGGCTTTTCCTGCTTATGCAAGAGGTTATCCATCTTCTGATGAGCAAGCATAAACAAATTAAAGAAAGCTATATGGCAATGACAGAAGCATTAGGGACTGGTAGAGCCAGGTACTTCTCCATCTATATAACCCCTGTAAAAGGTAGTTTTAAAGACAGGATAACAATATATCCTGTAGCTCTTTCAAGCATCGTGTGATGTACCAATGAATGATCAATTTTCCTTCTAGCTTTGCTTCTAGATTGCTACAGCAGCCTCTCAACTGAATACACTCACTTTGCAAAGTTTCCAGTTTCTTTCTCCCCTTCTTTATGTGACTTTAGTAGAACTGTAGCTTTCCCCTGAAAAATTTCATCACTTTTTATACTTTTATGGAGCACATTGAACAAAACATTAGCACTCTGGGGGATTGATAGTGGGAAAGGATGGAGCAATTACAACAGAGTAGAAATTACTGAACACAATTCTTAAGAATCTTTTCCAAGAACATTTTAAACCTTTCCTGATATCTGACCAGCAGTCAATATCATCTTTGGAAAGAGTATATTACGCCTTCAGAGTTTTCCTTTGCAAATTAGGAATCAAATTCCAATCAGAGACTTTGGTACTTACCAAGGCAAGTACCTTGAATGAATTTTTTGTGAAAAAAAATAGATAAAGAGAAACTTCATTTATTCCTTTTTTTCGTTTTGTTGGGGTTTTTTGTTTTATTTTTATGACTGGGAAAGATAGCTGAAGCAGCAATCACTACAAGGCCTCTCTTCAACAAGTTAAACATCAGTTTCAGGTTTTGCACCAAAACAGGAAAAAAAAGTCCTGACACTTGTTGGCACAATAAAGGTAAAAACCAACTGCACCAACAGACTCAAAATATCCCTCCTTACATAGAAGCCAAATTCAGATCTGCTCTAAGCAGTAGTAAATCCATTAACTGTAAGAGTAAATTCAATTAAAGTTGCATTTGTCATAGGTCTGAATATAGCATTATAAGCCCACATTAACATCATAAAGATTGCTTATTCCAACTCTACAGTATGATAGGGAAGAGAGCAAGAAGACAACCTTCTCTGTAAAAGGGAAACTTGCTGACTGCTAAGACCTGAGGTCAGAGCCAAATTATAAACCGGTTTGATTTATGTGTATCAATGCAAGATGAATGCTATTTGTTGGCACAAATGTCTGCTTTGAAGTATAAGAAAGCCCTTGCTCTTTCCCAGGAAATGTGTAATTTTTAAATTACATGACAAAACATGGGAGCACAAACAATAAAATAGCCAAAATGATGCAGCTGGGAGGTAGGTATCCATCATAGTGAATTTTCCTGGCCTATACTGTACAGATTCCAACTTTGCCATGGGAGCAACGCTGAGTTTTAGGCCTACATTACTCCCATGATACACGACCAAATCAGAAAGTTTATGACTTTACACCAGATTGTAGCCTCCTGCAGCATTCAAGTGTAGATAATCATGTGTATTGGGAGCCTGGATTTATTCATTTATAAGCAAGACTGAAAATTGCCATCCCCCCAGGCTAAACTGACACTGGGTAACCACTTCAGTACAGGAATTTTCTGGGCTATCAGCCTTTTCTGACACTGAAGTTACCCCCACAGATAATATTTTCATGATAAGATGAAAAAGCTGCTTTTACAGGTCAGATCACTGGTCTGTTTTTAGAAATGTTCTTTGAGCAAAACCTCTAAATTATACTGGCATAACCATATCAACTTTAGCAAAGTTGCATAAATATAAAGAAAAGCAAAAGATGAACACGATTTTGAATCACCAACTATCTGGTCCTAGATGAAAGGCACTGTATAGACTTCAATGAACTTCATTCCCTTGCTAATTCATTGAAATATTGAGAACTAAACCATAACAAAATCTCTGGAAAATGTATCAAAGAAGTATTCAACAAGCATAATTATAAGAAAGAGCCAGATAAAAGGAGTAGGTCAAAGTCTATCCAGAGTCAAAAAATAAAGAAAGAATCAATGTGACTAAACCAAACAGACTGATTGCATCTTAGAAACCACAAACCCACCCACTGAAAGCTTGAAACTAACAGTTCTAAACCACCTATAATCCATGGTAGTGTAATCTAAATCACGGAAGATAACAACATTTGCAAATTCCAGTTTTCAGAAGTTAAGTATGCATATTCATACAGGATTAAAATGTGCTATTTAAGAACCACTCTCTCATTTAGGAAGCAGAAAAAGAGGTTCTAATTACTGTATAAAGCAGCTTACCATGAACTGGAAAAACATTTGTTTCATTTAACCAAAACATTCAGTCCTGCTTTTTATGATTCTAGGCTTTCATATTTTGCTTTTAATAATATTTATCTCTTCTGAAAGCTCCTTGTCTATAAAGAAGCTGCTTCTATTTAGCTGCATTGGATTTTATGGTCATTCATTTTTGTAGACTTGACCAGAATAAATTTTAGTTTCAGCATCACAATGGCCTAAATATTTGCCCATTTGGAGTGGATTTCCTAGGGGTTCTGCGCAACTGAAAAACAAAATACAGATTCACTCTACACCCCTGCAAAAAATACAGAGTTCTGCAGAGGGAGAGGGTATCTGCATAGTTTCCTGTTGGGTTTAACTTTGTCAAATAGGTCACATCTAATGGTCTTCTAAGCCCAGTTTCTACACTTCACTTTCTCCTCTCACAAGTTCATTCTTCTTTATTATTCTTGCCACTTTCCCAGGCTAACTTCATGAGAAATCTCTAAGTATGCAGTCTACTAACAAACCACTTCAGAGAGTCATCTGTCTTTTCCTTTGGATTTGGAATGGTTATATCATTCCATGTATAAATAAACTCACCAATGATAAGGTTTTGGCCTTTCCAGGGGTATCAGTTTCCAGATTTGCCCATGCCACCATGGAAGGTGTAGTATCAGTTGGAAATTTTTTTTCTCTTTCTCTTTTTCTCTTTCTCTTTCTCTTGTTCTCTTTCTCTTCCTCTTCCTCTTTTTTCTCCTTTTCCTTTTTCTTTTTCTTTTTTTTAGGGGCATGTTATAAACAAAATGAATGTATAGTATCTGGTAGATGACATCCATCTCTCCTTTACTAAAATCAGGTATGTCAAAACAAGACCTGGATCTTGAATTCAAGATTTCAAAATTATTCACCTAAAAAGTTCTCTGAACAGAGAAAATTGATTTTTAATAAGCATTTTAAAATTGAGGGAATTTCAAAGAACTGGAAGGAAGCTGAAATCTCTTAAAGGATACGCCAGATATAATTCAAGTAACAATAAGCAAGGCACTGATTATGGAAAAAGCAGAAAATATGGCTGATATGGAACTCAAAAGAAAACCACAAAATAGTAATCTAATTAACAGATAGTAACATTAATTCATGCAAAGTAAATCTTGAAAACCCAAACTGATAAAATTCTAAGTTGAAATTGCAAGTTCAGGTGCTGAAGGTAGCACCACTGGACCTGCTGTCCTCAGAACTGCAGAGGGGAGTTATCAAGCAGATGTGTTTCACACGGAATCTACCACGTAGTCTCCTAAGACGTGTCACTGCTGCTAGTAACATGCTATAAGCTTTGCGTGAATTTGCAAGGCCTCTGGACCATCTGACATTTTCTTTTTCAACCTGTTGCTTCATTTTACCTGTTTTAGCTGTGACAGCCTTTTCCCTAGTCAACTAGATTTGTCTGAATAATTTTTTCTACTTATATTTTACTTTAACTTTGTATGGTACGTCCATACTTGGGAGAAGGTGAGAAAAAACAGGGAGAACAGGAAAGCCCCTTTGGGTGGTAACCTGCATTTAGATTGGCTCACACTGCTTGTGAATCCACACCCTTACTCTTACTAATCTTTTTTCTTTCCAAGAAGAAGGAGTTCTTTATTTTACTACATGTTGTGACAAGAAATTTCAATGACTTTTCAACCTCTACTGTATAAACAGATGTGCTGGATAGTAACACATAAATCAAAATGTTTTCTAGGCATAGCAACAAAATATTGCACAAAAATCCCCTTCAATTCCTCATTTTGTAAGTTACCTTCAGTTGTGTAATATCAGTCCTTGGTATCAAAGTGTTCATTAAAAGTACTTGGTTACCAAGAAGGAGTAATTTCTGACTATTAATGCATCAGCAAGCAGTTTTCTAGATGAAACAACACAAATAGCATCAGAGAAAGAATCTGTTTCCTCTCTTTTAAAATATAAGTTACCAAATATGTGAAAGATAAATATTGATGGAAATAATTCTGCTTCTCTGCAGAAGCAGGCAACCACACTCTATAAACCCATTCAGAATTATCAAACAATGGTCTGGAAAGAAAAAAAAGATAATGTAGAAAGAAAGCCCCAGTAAATCTAACTGTTTGCATAAGAATGCTATTTCAGAACCTCAGAGTCTCTGTGGCTGGAAGCTCTTTCCAAATTTCTTACATTCTTTGGTCCCTGATAGGTCCAGAAGCTTTTCTTGTGCCAAATTATTCTCCAGGTTAAAGAGCTGAAACAACATATCTCTACTTGCTTTCAAATTACCTTGCTGACCTCCCTAGCTATAAAGGGGCATAGAATCTTAAAATTATAGAACAGTTTGGGTTGGAAAGAACCTTAAGATCATCTAGTTCCAACCCCCCTGCCATGGGCAGGGACACCTCCCACTAAACCATGTCACCCAAGACTCTGTCCAACCTGGCCTTGAACACCATCAGCGATGGAGCATTCACAACTTCCCTGGGCAATCATTCCAGTGACTCACCACCCTTACAGTAAAGTACTTCTTCGTTATATCTAACCTAAACTGCCCCTGTTTAAGTTTAAACCCATTACCTGTTGTCCTATCACTACAGTCCCTGATGAAGTGTCCCTCATCCTTGTAGGCCCTCTTCAGATATTGGAAGGCTGCTATGAGGTCTCCACGCAGCCTTTTCTTCTCCAGGCTGAACAGTCCCAAATTTCTCAGCCTGCTTCCCTTGAAATTATTAAGTAACTGCTTCTTCTCTGTTACCAGAACATGCAAAATAGCATACCAGTCATTCCAGATCTACCTGAACTCTCCTCTGCAGGAGAAAAGCAGAATAAAAGTAAGTAAACAATAAAACTTGTCACTAGCAAAAACCACCAGTGTTTTCACTCCAGAAAGATAGAACAAAAGTCCAATGCTACATCTATACAGGACACATTAGGCTGAAAAGCAGGTTTCTAAGATGATTGATTTGGAAACCATGATGTTTGGGTCTTGTATGTGGGCTCAAGTTTAGTTCTTGAGCAACCTCCAAAAAAACAGCTCATCACCATTGTTTTAATAGGCATTAGTCTCAAAAACAACATGTCTGGAAGAACAATGGCATTTCTAGGAACAATTGTATAAAATTTTCAGATGGGGTTAAGATGTTTTCAGGAGATGCGAAGAAAAGAGCCTGCTAAAACTGGTGAAGAAATGAAAAAGAAGTAGGTCAAAAAAAATTATTTTTTTGATTACACAGGCTTGATTTATGGGACAATGATGGATCATCAGAGCACAGAGAAAAACATGCTGATATTTTCAAGGCCAAACTCAGTGCTTGGGGAATGTAACTGACTGCAGGTTTTTTGTTGGGCTTTTTTCTTTTTCCTCTCTTAACTCTTAATTCAGTCTTGATTTCCTCCTAGGCAGTGAAGTTCTGTGACTTTCAGCATGATAAGATGCTCTCAGTTCAACTTTGAATCTGTTGTCTACAGTATGAAAGATTCCTTCGTATTTTTATCATCCTACTTGGAATGAAAGAAGCATTTTCAGCTATCTTATCAGCTAGCACTGCAAGACTGTTCTTATTCCCATCTTAGGATGTATTATTAATGATCAAAGAGCACAGCAGGCAACAGAATTTTACACAATTGATGGTGCTTAGTACCATGCCAAGATATTATTAATGTAGCTTTTCGTAAAAACAAAAACAGACTTAAAATATAGCCTGTAGCTCATGGGGCCATGGTTTAATATTTCAGGATGGGAAACTTCTGTTACGGATATTTTGATCCAAGACAAAAAAGCAAGGTGTCTCTAGGTAAGCATTGTCTCTGTCTGTTTTTCTACACTCCTCTATATCTCCGAAAATCACTGGGTATTGTCAGCACATCCTTAGAGGGTTTTGTTGTTGGTTTATTTTTTTTTTTTTTTTTTTTTTTTTTTTTTTGTCCTCAACCTAAAAATCCTGCAGGAAACTCGGAAACAGAATCACTTGTTTTTGTTGTGAAGTTCAGTAGGCGTCCCATATCACAGTCCCTCAAAAATAGTTACTAAATCAGAATAGGAACGGAATCTAACTTGGTTCCTGTTCAAGACTTGGTTTAACTGCTAAGCATTGTCCAAAAAAAACCAATAACAAACTTCATTGTTTTAGCTGAATTTCATTATTACAGTTATTTTGCTTGCTATTCACATCACTGTTGAGACATAAAAATAAGCAGCAAGAGAATAAGATGAAAGGAACTGATCCACCCACCCTGCAAAGCTCGTACTCCTTCTTTGAGACTGTAGACACCAGACTACTCAAGTTTTCATGAGACAAAGGTGTTTCGAAGAGAGCATGATACCTCAGGCAGAGGTAAGAGTATGCAAAGTATCAGTTTGTGTCTGACGGCAGTCAGGTATCAGTGTTGCCTTTCTCCTTGCAAAATGCCCCACACTGGATCTGTAGCTTTCCTAAAGGAATTTTCTCTCAGCAGTTTCCTGAAAGCCAGAGAAAGATGAACTTCATTTCCACCACTGAACTGTAACTGTAGCAGGAGAGCTCTGATGTTACATTGCACATAAGAAATGAGTCATGCTGTGGTTTCCTGCTTCAGTTTATTGAGTGCAGAGTTGCTTGGCCTTTTTCTCCAGCTATGACCCTTCTCCTGCTCAGAACCCTTGAAGATAGCTCTTTCCTTTCCCAGTCTCCATAGTTACAGTTAAGATCAAGGATCTAAGTTTATTATGCACACTACTACTCTTGGCTCACAAGCAAAAACATACACCCACATCTTGTAAAATCATGGTGGCCAACAACAGCCTGTAATGCAGACAAGAGCAACACAGACACAGACTTAGCCTACAACTGCACCAGTGTTTTAAATTTATGTCCTTTTCTTTCCTTTTTGTTTTTCTTTTTTCTTATCTAGAACTATCCCTAAGCATCTCATATTATTAAAGACCTTTACTGTAAATTCTGAATAGTCTTACAGACTCTCTTGTGGACTTCAAACTGCTCAAGACATAACAGCATAACTGTGAACAAACTAAGAGCTGCCTCCTGATTGAACATGACAGGTCAAGAAGTCCAGGGTGCTCCAGATGTAACCTACTAGTTGAAGGAAAATTACTGCAGTGCCTGATAAGTCCTAAATCTAATATGATGATGTATTCTCATATATACATCTTCTTTATTGGAACTTAACGGCTTATAAACATGGTGAAACAACACCCAGTGTCAACCTGCAGATTACATTCAGTTATGATTAATTTTTCATATAAATTACTTGCTTAAACATAATTTTTCTAACTAAATTTCTCTCACCTTTCCCTCATTAATTTCATCATCCTCACACCATCTTTACATATTTTTTCTCATTTTCTTACATTTTAAAAAGATCTTCTATATACTTTCTTATAAAACTGCTTTCAGAATAATTCTCATTTCTGTCAGAGCAACAGTGGCCAGAAATGTCTGCTTCTTAGTAATTGCGCAGTTATCTCCTCTCCAGTGACAATCTCATCTTCAACCTGTTTAACATTACTGGAGAGCTCCCTGAAACGTGTTCTCCATGAAAGGGAAGTGTAGTTAGGCAACTCTTTTGCTTGGGAGGCCAAGTGTGCCAGCACAGTCCTGCAGATATGTGCAAGCATTTATCCACCATCACATGTGAGACCCAGATTCAATAGATCTTATGGTGGTCTCTCAGATTTCATTCCCTGGATTTCCTAATAATAAGGGCATAAATTATAACCAATTAGGATGATGGTTATTGCTTGAAAAAGAAAAAAAACACAACTGAAAGGAAGCAGACTCTGCATGTATGCTGGGAGACATTTGGGGAGGACATTCACTAAGGGGAATAGTTAATTTTTCTGGGGTCTTTGTAGTCTGGTTTCTAAGTGCAATTTTAAATGGAAGCACAATCTTAAGTGATGTTGAAAGCACTGCATAAAGAGATAAAGTATATGATGCATTAGAGTTTAATGGTGCCCAGTGCAT
Organism: Psilopsiagon aymara; assembly: GCA_024733675.1. Taxonomy (NCBI): domain Eukaryota; kingdom Metazoa; phylum Chordata; class Aves; order Psittaciformes; family Psittacidae; genus Psilopsiagon; species Psilopsiagon aymara. Next base: position 12,716 of record JANRGW010023364.1, read on the forward strand.
GATGCCCAGTCTTCACATAGGAGCAACGTTTTAGGCTAGATCGACCCTGGATAATAACTGGATGAATACCTTCCCCACCAGTGGTGCATCAGTGCACATCCCAGTCTTCTCTTCAGCCTTCCTAAATCCTAAATTAAAAAACACATTTTAAATCCCAAACCCATATCTTCAGTGCTGGTAAGAAACTGCCCCTGGCCTTAGTCACTCAAATACAAATGGCAACCCTTGAAACATTTTCTCCAGTCATTTGTAACCTAAACATAATTCAAACTGTTAATCAAAAAATCTGTTATATACCCTCTAAATTATACCCTCTAAATTACAGCTGTTTTCTACTATTACGAATAGTGATTACTTGTTTAATTTTTTGGTATGTTTTAGTTTTAACACAGCTTGTCTTGTCTCACATGAAGTTCTGAGAAAAATACAAAGGTGAGCAAGTTACAAAACAGCGTTCCTTTGAAATAGCTTGAAGGGCAGGAGTTCAAGTCTCCTCTATTAGCCATTTTTGCTGGATATAGGTTACAATAATTTCCGAGGAGACAAGGGAAAAAAACCGTATATCAGCCTTTTCAGCTGTAACTCCTGCTGTGATACCGCTGCTCTTTTCAATAGTATAGGGATTAAGTCCACACCTATTGCAATATCCCTAAACCATGCTTTGGTTATGCCTGTGCACAAACTGTTAACCAGGGCAAATGATCCTGGGATCTTTACAAGCAGATCAGCACAGTATGGCAGAGCACTTTCAAAGGCATTATTTTTCTGCCTTGCTTCTACGCTTGCCTGTGGGCGTCTGGACACACAGTCAGCATTATTTTTCTCCATACTCTGTAAGATTATTTCCTAGGCAATTACTTCATCTGCAAAAGATTGTATCTGCTGCTTAGGTGTGGGACCTGCACAAGGCTCTTAGTATTCATATGGTGTTTTCTTCTACATATGCATTATAAAATGGGTGAGCTCTAGAGAGAGCTGAAATACTGGTTTCCAATTCACTGAGCCAAGCGGGTAAAGTGCAGAGAACTTCCATTCCTTCAAACCCTGCTAAGAAATGACCTTGCTTTGTGTAAATGTTCGACCAAATACGCACACCTAATGGCAATGGCCAGGTGTGGACATGTTTCTCCCCACTTTACTTACACGCAGAGCACAGCACAGCACAAGCATAGCTCTGCACCATGTCACATGGCAGGGCTTCTGCACTGGGCTGCAAGTTCCCACCTGAGTCTCACACTCAGCAGAGGAACTGGAGAGAACCTGTAACAAGCTGGCAACAAGCTCCAGCCCTGCACTGGGACAGGAAGTCCAAATTCCCAAGCCTCATTAACCCCCCTTATCATGACTGTGCAAGAGCTAAAATTCAGATAACAGTTCTTGCTACTTGTGCCTTACAAACATACCCAGACAATTACCACAACCAGGGACAATGTCAAAGAAAACACTGGACAAGTTTTAAAATAATACCTATGTCAAAATGCTAATACATTACAAAGTCTCTTTCTCCCTGTAAAGAATAACTTAAAATTCTTACTTCATGTCTGAATGGTATAGAAATCAATGAAGCTTACACTAAGGACAGAAGCGAAACATCTTCTTTAAATGAAATGAGATGTTTTAATCTCCTGAAGTTTCATTAAAAAAACAAGGGTAAAAGCTGCCAGTTTTCTGAAACAAAAAGGGGACAATTTTCTTCACCACCGTTGCTTTCTTATCTCTAGAATCCAAACTCCTCATACTGAAAAACTGACCTGGAAATTTCAAATTAATGGAGTCTCACCAATATTTTTATACACCCCACTTTCCATTTGTGTCTGACAACAGTTAGAACAACCTTTCCCAGAAGTCTATTAATTCTAAATTCAGGAAGTAGAAGGATGTGAAAACTAAAGAGAATACTTAGCAAACTACTTTTGAATCTCAAGAGATTTACATTCATCATTAATTCTAATTTTGAGTGAAAGCTGAACCTAGTTCTCTTTTATCCATTTTATAAATCACCTCTGAAGTCTGTTTAATTAAAAATAATCCTCTAAACATATTGTAGGAGCTATTTTGTAAATACTGGTGTAACTGTGTTCAGATTTCCTCTAAATGTATTAATAGTGCAACAGTACATCAAAACTGAATTGGCAAAAGTAATCAAGTTTCTTTTCATTCAGCCAGCCTGATGTTGTACATTAAACTGATAAGGAATAGGGCTTGTTAGAGAATGTTTTTTCTCTCCATTTCTCCTGGGCTGAATGTTTCAAAAGACATTGTAACATAATGCATCCAAGTCCCACAACCTAATCTCTTAAAATCAAACAGCAGTTAAGGTGGTTGTTCGAAAATCCAACCGGTGAAAGCTATTATGTGCAGCAAAAATACACTACTTTAAACAAAACACGGCAGCATCTGGGTAAGATGGACATAAACATTTAGATGTTGCTGCTTTTCCTGTCACTGTTTCTGCCTACTCTCTGCTTACAAAACTAGGACCCAATTATTCTATTTTACTCCCAGTAAAAATGAAATTTTATATAGTTGTTTTTTTCCATCTAAGACACTAATCCAGACTTCTTTACAGTTTTCAGATTTGAAAAATCCTAGGCTGGTATTTCTGTTAAATTATATACAGACCATATCTTTCCTTCTCCCCACCTAAAATCTGAAACTTTCCTATCCAAGTGGGATTTTTTTACAAAAAGCAAATGAATCAGGAGGAATAGGTGGCTGCAGATGGAACAATAAGATTAGCTTACTAAATTCAGTGACACTTCTTGGATTTTCCTAAATGCTAGTCATATTTTTAGCCACAACTAAATACTAGATACACCAGTACCTGGCCAAGAATCAACTAACCATGACTACTAATCTAGAGTTCCTTCAACACACATGTATTCTGCACTGCAAAATTTCTCTGCCTTAAGAATTGTACAAACATCTTTCCATGGACAATGGGCAATCTGCCACCTTTTACCAGTATGTAAGATTCAATCATAAAATACAGAAGAAAGTATTTAGACAATGTAGAAAGCATAAGAAGTGGTTAGAAGTACATGAGAAATTCTTTCTTTCTAAAACAAGAGCTGCACTGCAAGTGGCAGTAGCTGTAGGACAGAAAATGAATATGAAATTATACTGACAAAGAGAACTATTTATCATTGCATAAGTTTGAAACACTATGAGATGCCAGTGAATACATGTGAAACTATTACTGGGTATAATACACCAATGCTGCTAGATGTCAGTGAAACCATCAGAAGAAGAAAGGTAATATTTTTGAGTGCTCATTTGCCGATTTTCATAATGCAAATAAGCCCATCATTCTCTTCCAGGGAGCACTGAAACAAGCACATGTAAATGGAGTCCTCTCCAGAGCACTCAAGTGCAATCCCTACCCAAACAGTGCAGGACTGACAGAGGCTGTCAGACGTCTGGCCAGCTCCGTGGCTCTCTTCTTTCTAACATCACTAGGTCTGAGTAGGCACATTGAGAGCTTGTTCTATAGACTGCATTTCTCTGCTCTGCAATATCAAAAGCTGCTGGTTATCCACCTGATAGAAAAAAATACAAGGATGGTCTTCCCAAAAGTGGCCTCAGCCCATTGCACCCCTCCTCCTCCAAAAATTTCTAGCATAAATATGTCTGTGTCTGTGAGACGGAAATAAGGATATAAAGATATGTAAAAATAATTTTTGTATTGCTTGTGATGGTCTCTGGTAATCACTTACAGAGTGAATGTGGTTTTGTATACTAAGCGTTTAGGAGCTGCCTAAGACTTATTTTAGGGATGTTGGGCTCAAATAGACATCATGATATATGTTTGTAGTTTTCTGCAAATGAACAAAGCATTTCAAGCATCATGTGTGCACATTTGAGAAAAAACAGCAAGCTAGAAGTTGGCATGGGAATAAAAAAATGTGAAAAGCTGTAAACAAATTATTCATGGAATGGCTTAAAAAAGATTATTTTATGTTAATAACTTTTTCCAAGAAATTTTATGTAACATTGGCAAATTTGATGTGCTGGATTTCAGCTTTAGAATATTTTCTGCTTTTTGAAAAGAAACAATATTTCATTTAGTGATGGGATAAGACAGGCTGGAAGCGATGGTGCAAAAAAAGAAGCACTGGCTAAAATATTGTTGCATTTTTCAGTAAATAGATGATAAGCATAAAAAAATTTTATAAATTAAATATAGATGTGAAAACGTTGCTTTGATATGAAACAGCTATCTGTACATCTTTAAAAAGATTTATTCTAAAAAGCCAGTGAAAATGTCTGTGCTGGTGTTCAAGATACAAATCTGTGCTTAACAATTTGTATTTCTAAATTCAGCATCTGAACAACATAAATCATAGAGAAGCAGTGAAATTACAAAGGGAACAAAGAGTTCTTCTATGATTGCTCAGTTATATTTTTTCTCACCCTTTGAACTGTTGGTACTCAAATAGATGATAAACTTCTTGGTTTAACTTCGTTGTTTCAATTAAATTCTTATTCCTTCTTATCTCTATTGTGAATTCTACTGAGAGGATGAAATACAAGGAGCTCATTTACTATTAAACTTGATTCTACCTCAGCAGTAAGACAAAGCATGATAGAAGGCAGACAATGTATGTGGTAGATAAATTTAATTCAGGTAGTTGGGAAGAAAATAAAATCACTGAATCTTAGTTTTCTTATGTCCTATCTAGAAAGTGAAGCAAATTAGAGACTTTTAAATCTAATTTGTTAGGTAGATGATAGAATCTTTGCTACAATTAATTATATTATAGATAGGAACTAAAGGAAAATGTGTAATTTTAAAATTGGCTTTATACCTTAAATGATTTTTGCTACTAAGTTAAGGAAAATGAGGAAAAAATCCTTCTTTAACTGTAGATTTTTTTTCTCTTTACTGTAGGCATGGATTTAACCTATTTAACACCACTTCTGATATCTTCTTTACTGTGTTCTTTCATTTTTACTCTTTCTTGCATTAACATACAATATTATGTACGATTACACAGTAATTTCACAAAGCATTAACTGAAAGTTCCCAGCTTGCATGATGCCAGTAGGACATCTTGCTATACCAGCATTTACTGGCCATTTAATTGAAGAGATGTCTGTATGATGGGCCTGGATACTACAGATACTTCAGAAACCAGTCATACACGTAAATATCATTACAATTTATTTACCTGTTCTGTAAGTGTACATTTTTTTTTCTCCTCTGAAAAATGTTCAGAAGACATTCTAGTCCAGACAAAATGCCATTGTGCCTACTACCCTTAAACTAATGCACAGAATTCCTACTAGCTCATGTTTGCTTTTACTTAAAATGGTTGCTACAGTAGCAATCAGAAAATGAATATATTGTTTGCAAAACTTTTTCTGAACTGTGGACTTGTTTTCATATTTCAGATATCTAAAAAGACAAAGAGACACTGTGCCAGGTCCTTCCAAAACATCCCACTTTGGAGAGAACTTGCTTCTTGTAGGAGCCTCTTCCAGCTGTTTGCATTGTGGAGGATATGCCTTGAAAAGGGAATACACCACTTCTGGCAACCTCAAACATGGGAAAAATCTTGACGAAGCTTCCAAAAATTAGTAGCAGCATAAACCACAATGAAGTTATGAAAACATTGAATTTAAAATTCATACTTGTTTAGCTCTGAGTATCTCAGGCACATTTTTAGTTCCCACTTTCTTATGTTTTGCCTCCTAACCTGGGGTTTAGAAATTCCTTCTCAATAAATCAAGGCCAAAATTCTTGTGCTGGCATATGACTACAGTTGTTAGGATGCAGAAAGGAAAACAGCTGCAAGCCTTGCAATAAAATCAGGAAAGCTGGCATACCTGATGCAGCCACTATTTCCACTTATTTTCTACTCAATGTCCACACAGCTGGCAATGATACAGAATAAACCACTGCCCATTGCCTGTGCTGAACAATTTAGAACCCTACCCTCACCACTGACTCCAGATGCAGGTTGCTGCAGCAAGTAACTTGCCAGCACTTTTAAAATTCAGTTCAATTGCCTCAAGTTCTGAAAATCCTGTCTCCAGGCTTAGTGCATGACAGACAGTGCAGTCTGCCAAAGCCATTGTCTCCATTCAGTCCTTTCAATGCTTTAAGAAATGATAAACTTGTTAACAGCCTTACTTGTACGAGTGAAGAGAAATGATGCAGAATGAATTAAAAATGCACAGAAATCTTAAAATTAAGGATATTCTTATGGTGGATATAAAAGGAGTCAGAGAAAGCTGATATCTGATTCCTGCTTAGCCATCTGTAAGTTCATGAAAGTAACAAAAGCAGAACACAAACATACACAAATGTATGCACACACATGAATGTGAACTCTGAGATGACTCAACCCTTGGTGAAACTTCAGCTCCCAGCATTTATTCTCCTTTCATCCTTCCCACAACTCTTCCAGAATCATATTTAACTGGAAAGGGTCTGGCAGGGACACTGGCAGGTGCTGCAATGTGTCTACTCCAGTTTACAGATGTACTTGCACAGATGCTGATCTTTGCTAATGGAAGCTGCTACCACAGTTACAAAGAAAAAATTTAAACAAAGCCAGAAAACCACACAGATTCAAGCCCAAAAGATATATAGGGTCTTAATTTTTTTTAAAACCCTAAGGAGATAGAAGGCTCTGACTCTTGATTCGTAACCTTGGACTGAGGTTATGGTGTTTTGTACAGTGAAGACCAAGTATGACCACAGAAAAAGGCATGAAAGACAGCAGAATGTCAAAAAACTTTGCAAGGGTAGGGAGATATTCTTATGAGCAATACCTGGCATGAAGGTGCACATTCTGAAGCTGCGTTCCTTTAGCTAGGGGAGGTGTGCAGCCAGTCATCTCCCTACCTTCTCCACACTCTCAGCTGCATGAAAAAGAAATGCACATTCACCTGACTTTGACAGATACTGAAATTAAATGAGTTATCAAAGTTAAATAATTCCCAAGTGAAATGAATAAAGTGATACCACAGCTGGAGAGAAGTCTCCTTCTGTGGTTGTCTCCAATAGAATAAGCCACACAGGGACAGTATGACCTGGTTTTCTTTTTTGATACTTTGCTTCCAACTGAAGGGTCAATTTGAAAGAGCGAGCAGGAAAGAAGTCCACACAGCTACCACGAGTCAGCAATTCATGGCCATTTAAAACAGTATAATAATACCATGGGACAGCACAGGTTTGAAATCATTAAGGAGACCAAATCTTCAGAAAGGAAATTGTAGCAAGATTGCATTATTTATAGAGTTAAACTATTCATTGGACTGAATCCAAAGTAGTCGTTATTAAGCAGTGAAACTTTGCCTGCTATGACCAAGCCATTCTGTTCTGCTTCGTATCAATATTACAACAGCTGGTTTTAGTAAAAGTCTGGTAATGAGTTTTGGACCTATGTAATTCTGCTTCTGATCAACTTCATAATTTTATCATTACAGCCCTTTTTGAAAGAAATTTGCAAATGCACATATACAAAAAACTACCCCAGTTATAATTACAGCAATTTCAAAGGAAAGAATTTGAAGTTTGATCTGCAAACTGTCTACTTTGCATTTCAATGTCTCTTATCATCATACTTTATAGGTTCAAAATGCTCCTGAAATCTTCTCTAAAAATTTAATTTCCTGATTTGGTGGCCAGGACTGTAAAAGTGATATAACATATAGACACACATCAAAATCTCATAGGTTGTCCTGTGGGAGCATGACCTTACCAATAATTCCCATAAAGATTTTCCTTTTCAATAATCCATGAAGAAATCTGCAAATGCTTTCACTCTGATCACTGAGAGATTTAAAAACCAGTGCTGTAACGTTTCATTTAAGTTAGATAAAATAAATTGCTGGAGACAACGTCATTATGCACTGCACCAGAGCCTTCAGAGTACAATGCAGAAAAAGAAGAAGTTGGGAAGGCATGGGAAGAAAGAAGAAGCGGAGAATGACAGCAAACTAAGCAGCAAAATACAGAGGGGTGGTGCTTGAGTTCTCATCAAATATGTTTTTTCTGTAATAGAAAGAGCAATATTTTTGCCTGCCCACAATTTCTTTTCTTACTCTGAACCCATTACAACATAGAATGAGGATTGAGGTGGTGAAGATGAAATATTTAGTTTCAACCACGCTGAAAAATAGGACATGCTGATGCAGAAACATGAGGGAAAAACTCATCTAACCATCAAAAAAAGGCATGTATTACTATACCCTATTATAGTAGATCACATAAATAAGCAGCATTTCTAAACAGTTTCAGGCCCTGATGGATCTCTATTTGACCTTGCTTAAACCTTGTGGAGGTCTTACACCATGTCTGCAAGGAAAATTTTACAGATCCCCAACTAGATCCTTTAGAAATCAGAGGGAAGACTTCCCAGTAGGAAGCATCTAGCTGCAACCATACTACCATTCTAATGATGTTACACCTGGCAACAGCACACATTCTTTCCTCTGAGTCCAAGAAATTATTACCCGACAAAGGACTGATTGCTCAGTCACACAACGCACAAAATAAAATGAGAGAAAAGTGTTTAATGATTCAATACTAGCTAAACTGCAGTAGTTGGATTTTATGAATGAAAGAAAAGGGGCCATTCCCATTCAGCACCAACACTCTAGTACTTCTCTTTGAGAGTTCTCAAAATAAAGCAACTCACTCCATCCAAATAAATAAATATCTGGGAAAGATGATAAATCAAACATCTATTGAGCTGCAGGCATCTCAAAAACCAGAACACTGGAAGTTGTCTTCTTGTCAATGTGAATATGTTAATCATTTTGAGCATGATATATCTGCTATAGATATACGTCAGCAAAGAAAGGAATGAAGTGACATTATCAAATGGCCAGTCCGCCTGATAACTCATTTTCCTTAATAACCTGATGGATTAAATCAGCTATGAATTAAAATGGCAGATTTATGAGTGGTCTGAACCTTGCAGCAGCAAGAATATTGTCCACATATGGCATAGCAACAGATAAGAACTTTGGTTATAAGATGCCTGAGTGGAGAGGAAAGAAAACACATTCGTCTGAGTTGCTATTCTCTTTTTTCGATGTTTAAATGCATTGTGAGGAAAATTAATAATCTAATGCATTTTTTCTAGAGAAATCTACAGATTTTGAGCAAGCCCTTTAAATAGATGTTTCCTAAGGACCAATCACACACACAAAGGGAAATTGCATGACCTGCAGCTCAGGTGATTCTTCCCCTCCACTGGATATAAGTAATACAATGATTCAATAATCTTCAAGGGAGCACAAACAAGAGAAAAGTGAGGAGCATATCAAGTGGACTTCTTCAGAGCACGGGGCTAAAATTGCTGTCAGTTTAAGCAGCCTTCTGCATAGCGCCACAAACCACTCTTTTCTCAGAAGGATCCTTGAGGATGGATGTTCCCTGGGAGAGAGAAGGAAAAGGAGAAAATGATAGCCCAGAGCAAATTATTTGGATTTTAATCATTTAGCAGTTCAGATTCATCTACTAGAAATATTTTCTGAGTGTTATTTATTTTTCAGCAGAAATGGGATATAACAGAATAACTTTTCTTAATGTTTGATATACAAGTGTAATATTTAGTCCCTAGCAGGAAATGTCTTGTTCATATAACACATATTTAATAAAATCATAGAATCATAGAATAGTTAGGGCTTGAAAGGACCTTAAGATCATTTAGTTCCACCCCCACTGCAATGGGCAGGGATGCCCCACACTAAACCATGTCACCCAAGGCTCTGCCCAACCTGGCCTTGAACACTGCCAGAGATGAAGCATTTACCACTTCTTTAGGTGACCTGTTCCAGTGCCTCACAACCCTCACAGTAAAGAACTTCTTCCTCATATCCAATCTAAACTTCCTCTGTTTAAGTTTGAACTCGTTACCCCTTGTCTTATTACTATGGTCCCTAATGAAGAGTCCCTCCCCAGCATCCCTATAGCCCCCCTTCAGATATTGGAAGGCTGCTATGAGGTCTCCAC
>JANRGW010023367.1:0-12539 GCA_024733675.1 Psilopsiagon aymara
GGGGGGGGGGGGGGGGGAAGGGAAGACAAATTATGAATGACAAGTAGAATGATTCTAAATATTATTTCCAGAACAGATTACTTCTCGTAAGTACTAGAAAATTAATTACTTGTTTTATCAAAATTATTTGTCACTAATGTGACAATAAGGTGAGCTAATCTCACTTTGAAAATCCACTTCTCAGAGAGTTTGCAGGTTTGATGTGTTCTGAGTGTAGATTATAAAATCGAATAAACTAATTTGCATTTTAAATATACTTCTTGCCTATTATAATTTCCTCCACCGTAGTAGTACTATATTTAACAGTGGCTGGTATACCAGAGGCAGCTGTGAACATATTTATTACTTGTCCTTAGTGAGGAAGAACATGTTTGCTTTTCTCTCTTTTTTTCCTCTTCTTAAAACACATATATACAAATTTCAGCTAAATGTTCATGATGAGATTAAATAAATTATTGGCAATATTATAGAATTCTGCCACTGCTGAAAGAGTATGCAAAAACAGAGGATGTGTTAAACAATGTTTATCTACACTATCAGTGTGAGGTTACGAAACAAGAAAAATAGATAAATTGTATTTTACTGAAGGCTGATAAACCTTTATAAATTTTTTTCTTCACTACAATGGAGAAAGTGTGACCTTGTGTCTGATATCAGCTATAAAGTTTCTTATTATCAATGAAACTGGGAAAATATATCATAGAAAGAATGACATGGTCCATCATGATGAAGTGAGCATTTGTGACCAGGAGCCGTAATAACAGTGTTAAGGCCAGGCAAGAATTTTCATTTCAATACAGGCCTAGGAAAACATATATATCCCAAGTATGCAATTTCTTGTCCTTTCCATATGAACATTTAACATAGAAAATATTAAAGGGTTTTTATCTCTGAGCTGTAGTCTTCCTGTAAAAAAGAATGAGATGAGGTAGATCATGGGTAGGAGGGGAAGACTGGGAATAAATTAGCAGAAATGTCGGTGCATTAGCTTCAAAATTTTTTTCTATTTTAGTAGTCTGTGTCAGAAACCACACTTGAAAAATGAATTGACATTTTAAAAAGTTTGCAGAATTTCAGGAGTTGTCCTGAAGATGACATAATTCCATTCACTTTTGTTAGTTATAGAAACGAATCAAAATCATAGGGTTGACCTACTACTCTTTCTACTAACTTTTACTAACCAAAATGAGTCAAATCTTGCCAAGAATATTTGCTTTCTACTTAACTGTAGTATGGCTTTTCTTTTCTGAGTTTTGGTGTTTCAGTCCTGGCAACACTATCATCACCAACAGCAAATATGAGAAAGACACTGGTACTTGTACAGAGCTTCAGAATGAATTTCTATTATGTCAAAGTGCTCTATGATTTTTTGTGCCCTTTTTTATGGAAAGGCTTTATCTTTTTCCAATAGCAGCTGCAGTAAGAACTAAAAAAATTTGTAGATGATGTATAGCATGTGACAGTCTTTATATAATAATTTATCCTTCATGGCAGGAAGGAATTCCACAAGTGCCACCACTTGCTGTAGTTGTCACCATTCACAGAACTTATAGTTGGAGGGAGCTTCTGGATCATTTGGTGCAAGGCTCAACTTATATGTTATATTTCTTCATGGAACACTTACCATTATTTGAGTATATCCAATGGAGCCTTAGTGACTTCCTTGGTGAATGCATTTACCCAGTAATACCTAAACTTGAATTTCTTTTGTCAAGGTATTACTTTTCAGCATGATTCAAAACTTAAGCCTCCAGCTTCAAGAACAAATCCTACCCCCTCTCCCCTCCTTTTCTTTTCTTAATGAACACTTATGGTGAAATAAATGAGCACCAACCTATGCTTCCTAAGCCAGAAATATAAAGCCTAGCTGAACATAATCTCCTATCTTCATAGTAAATTAAATTGTAGAGCCATTTGAGACTGTATCTTCTTCAAATTCTATATGTTGTCTATTACTTTCATTGGCAGTATCTGTGAAAATGATGTCGGTCTGCAATAAACCCAGGCTTCAACAAGTTGTTCTTCTACTTGCATAAGATAAAAAAAGCCTGGGAGTCTTGCCTAGTAAGTGCGAGTTCATAGTGAGAGTCACTTCTACCCTGGAGAATTGGTGCTCAGAAAAGCCCTAAGAATTTTGTCTGGAAGGGCCTTTTTTTTTGACAGTAGATGAGAAAGCCTGGATATCTGACAGCTCCTCAGGATTTTTTAGATTTAAAATCTATTATGCCAAGATCTACTAAGGCAAATAGCTGTTGAACTGACCAGTTCGCCATTGTGTTTCCTCAATGTTTAACTTATCTTTTTTTCCTGTCATTTTTTCAAGCTTTTTCTACAGTTTCATTTAATGGAGTGTACCATGTTAAACTTTCTTCATTTGTACATATTTTCCAATTCTTTGGCATCCTGTTGTGGAAGAAAATTTAATGTGAGCATACTGCTTTGTTAATGTAAAAGAAATTATTACATTCCTCATTTTACAGAGTTCAAGGATGAAGTGCTTTCATTGGAAGTTTTGAATCTCCTGCAGACTCCCAAGGAAGGATCTATACTTAGTCAATCTGCTCCCTCTGATCTGTTGTCTGATTTGTCTTGTATCAGTTCAATGTAGCAGGACTCATTTTGTCAACTTTTTTACTGATTTAACAGTTGCCATATGGAGTGTTTTGAGTTACTGTGTTCTTCCTTCCTCCCCCCCTCCTCCTCTTCCTTGCTCCCTCCCTCTCTCCTTTTCTCTTTTTTGGTTATATGTTTGTTTAGTTACAGAATTTTCTGCTATATTCATTGGCACGTATTTCATCATTTTGTATTTTACCTTTACACTTACCTTAGAGTAAATCACATGTATGCCTTGACACAAAGCAAGAGATTTCTGACGAGGGATCTCTGCAAAATTCATTATTTCATGAGACATATTTTCCCCAGAGAAAGTACAACAAATATTCAGTTCCTGGAGATTTCAGAAGAGTATTTGTCAATGTAAAATCCAACATTGGGATGAAAAGTGCCACTCAGTGGGGAGCTGATGAAGATTTCTTTGGTGGTGCACCATTGACGGTCAAATCACCAGCCACGCAGGCACTTTTTTCCCTAATTGCTTACATGTGGGGTTTCAAATACGCATCACTGGGCTGGACTCCAATTAGGACTCCAAACTGTGGGAAGATATTACCATATTTGAGCATGTTTAATAGAGATTAAAAGTGGTATGTGCCTAGTGTTATGACTCTGAGAGACAGCTGAGTCTTCTCCAAAGAATGGGTCTATTACTTTTTCAAAACAAAGCTAAAACTCTCTAAGCTGGGAGGTATAGTTACTTAACTTTGTTTTGAAAAATGGCTAACCTGGTTTCATCAACATTGGAAAAGATCAGCTAGAGGAAGACAGTCAACACGGACAACTCTAACCTGAGCAGCTGAAGTCTGACTAAGACATCTAAACAAGAATATTTTAATGGAAAGCATTAGAGAACTTTAATTATATCAGATTATGCTCCCTATGAATAAGAATTAATCTGCTGTTCAGTGCTGGCTATGCTTTGACATCTATGTTATCAATGTAAACATTTCCTCTGTCAGAATCTCCTTGGGATTCATCAACAACTCAATAGCAGGATGCCGCAGTAAGTAAAGTATTTCAAATGTGATTTCAAAGTAGATGACATCCCTACTGCTGCAAGAAATTACATGAGAAAATGATACCTTAACATAGGAAAGACAAATGACTCTGGATTGATTCTTAATGTTTCTGTTAAAAGAAGAGCTGATTTAATTAATGTACTTTATTAAATGAAGTGAAATACAGCTGGGTTAGTATACTGAGACAGCACTAGGAAGATGTGCACTGCATAAGCACAAAGTTTGAAGGATTGAATTTAGATTATCTTTCTGCCAAGATAGTGTATTAATGATCAAAGGTGACATCGACAGCTATGGGAAAGAGATAACATACTTAGACATCTTACAGCTAAAGATGTGAGCCAAAGGCTCCTCTGACTCTCCTGCCTGCCAGTTTCTGCTAAAGGGCATTTAGTATTTTCCCCTGTTGTTACACTTGGTCGTGGAAATGAATTCCAAACATGGACTCTGTGGTCTTTCTCTCCCCTTCCCAGAACTGTAAAGGAATGCTTCATTCAGTCTTTTCATTCACTGTTCATTTGTTTGAAAATCAGCCAAAGTACTTATCTACTATCAGGTGTAAATCCCACAGGATTTCTTTCATTAGGCTGGTCATATATTGAATCTGAAAGTAGGAAATTAGGCTGGAGAAATTCAGGCACATAAACACAAATTAGCCTCCCTGCAATACTTTTCTGCAATATCAGAGTAGAAAGTGATAATGGTACTTTTGACCAACAGTTACAAGTCAGATTTCCACTCAGCTTCCTTAGAAAAAGTTGTACGACAGGTTGTATATATGTATATTAAGCACACACATCTCTGTTTTGTTATGAATAAACATGTCTGATATTAGGGCTATATATTCTTTTTTAAAACAAAATAGGATTTAAAATACCGAGGAAATTCTTTCCCTCTTGGTGAAAATAGAGGTAAATTATTTTTGCCCCACTGTGAAAACCATTTCAATGCCACATATTCAAGAGATTAATTTGGGGACATTTTTATGCATGAGTCGTACTAAAGACGTGACTATAAAAAAATCGATAGCAAAATATGTCTCTGTGGGTCTATGTATGCATGTAAATGTGTGTGTATTGATGTGTAAATAAATAGCATACTCTGGTTTGATGTTATTTGGGTTATTTTAATGCACACATGGGAACCTCAAGTGAGAAATTAAGTTCTACAGGACAGGATTAATAAGATACTAAACAGTGTAAACACTAGCTTGCTGATGGAAATGGAGTTAAGGACATATTTCCTGTAGAGAGGAGAATGAGGTGTGGAAAGATTGTGTAAAGGTAAGTGCCATATACAGCAGTGGAAATGAAGTCTACAACTTAAGCAGTACTCAGAAAAGGTACAAGGAAGTAGATATGAGGTGGGAGGCCAAAGAACAAATTTACATTAATTCAGAGCAGTTTTTCAGACTTGGGTAAATTCTCTCTCCATTGGATTGCTGAGTTTCCTCAAAGAGAAATCATTTAGCCTTTGTTATCAAGTGATAACCATTTGAGGACCCTAAGTAAGCAGAAGAAGGATAACAGATCTTTAGCTTGATTGGTGGGATGGTGATTCAGGAGTGGAAACCACTATAACCAAAGAGCCTGATCAAGACTATTGTGATATTTTACACAGAACAGTGCAGCTCTGAGAGTACATACTAGGAGTACCCACACAACCTAGTGTGAGGTGGGTATGATGCTTTTGGGAGATAATGCTCTAAATCATATATAAGTTAGATGACAAGCACTACTTGTATTTTGTAACTCACTGCATTTGAAGTTCTATCTTGCAGCTGAAGCCATAATCAAATTCAGACCACCTATGTTGACAGGAGACCAGAGAAGCATTGTACAAGAGATATAAAAAAAAAATATATGTGCTTATTAAAAAAAAAAAAAAAAAAAAGCAACCAAAAAAACCCCAAAAAAACTAACTACACCACCTCGTTTTCAAGAAGACTGAACGCCGCTGGCATCCAGTCACAGATTTAGTTTTAGAGCTGCCATCTGAGATTTTCTGACAAGTCCGTGGCTTGAAAAAGAAATAGGTATTCTTTTCTTGAGAAAATAGCATTCAAAAGAGAATTTAATGTCTAACAATGGGGAACAGTTCAAGTGAAACAAGTACAGATACCAGTGAAGAATCTAGTCACCAAAAGTAAAATTTGCCATGTGGCTCTGAGCAGCTGATTTTTAATGTTTTGTGTTTGAATACACAGATCTTTCCTGGTACACAGGTAGATCTGATACTGTGTGCACAATTCCCCTGCAGGTATGCAAATGGAGAGCCTAGAAAAACAGTCTAATGTCACTGTTCCTTAGTTACTGAGGCAGTGGATGTATCTCAGTGCAGAAGTTCTCTATCACAGTAGAGGTATTTTTTTCCTACAGCTTTCACAATGTATTCTGAGATACACAGCTGCAGATCCATCAGGGCAGCCCTAATTAAGTCCTAAGTCTTAAGGATTCAGTCCTTAGAGTATCTGTAGGGAAGAAAATACATTCCTGCTAAAGGTGTTCAGCTCTATGTGCTTCTTCCTTAAATAAAGAAGATCTGGAGTTTTGGCAGTGTTAGAAAAGGAACACAATGTGCTTAGCTGCAGCCAGGTTTACTCTGACACACAAGAATCCATGTGCCAGCTCATACACAAAGTATAACCTCGATGCAGGGACCCTGCGAAGCTCATCATGCAGTGCCCCTTCAGTTCAAGGCTGTCTACTCCTTTGAGTTCCTCTGCCCTCAAAGGCAGCATTATCACAAATGCATCCAAGAGAGCTTTTCTCGCATCAGAGGCAGAAGCATAAAGATGCAGTTAGAAGCCCTGGGGAGCTGGGTTTCAGTGCTCAGCTGTGTTCTAATATTGTCTCAGTTAAGTTCTGGCATTCACTCGTTCTCCTGCCACTGGCATGGTGCATAAAAGATGGCAAATTACTGAAGGAGGGTAATAAAGTAACCCTCCTGTAGCAAACTTCTGCAAGTTCTTGTGTCATAGGAAATCATATATTTTTTACAGTCAGAAGATATATCATAGCCCCTCAAAGAGTATTTTTCAGTCCTGTTATTTCAAAATGAGTGCCTTTGCCGTTTTGCACCATCAGCTTTTCAGCTTCCTTCAGCTGAGGAAACTGATACTGCAGACTGAAGATGGCTGTATGATCAAAATATAGGTTTGGTAGAGTAGAATGACGAAAAAAAAAGGAAACTTTTCTATCCCAGTGGAAGTTACAATAGGGAGTTACATTTCCCAGATAAAATTTTTACTTTCATAGCTTTCTTAAGGTTTTGCATAGGCAGGTGTGCTATAGTAAGGCACTGCTATCTCAGACATTCCTTGCAGACAAGTCAACTTACCTGTCCCTATGGTTAGCTCCACAGGAGTCCAGGAGTGTTTCAGTGACTCTGACTGGAGTTATTCCCATCCATGTGAACAACTTACCAGTTGCCCTTGACCAGAAGAAATCATTAAAACTCTGCCCTGTTCAAGGTTTTGGAGTTAAGTATTCAGTTGGATAGGATCAAAGAATTTCAGTATCCGATGTGGTCAGTTCTTATTCCCACTTTATCTTATGCAGCTTCCCTTATGATTCCTGGATTCCCAAGCATAAACCTACTATTAGACAGTGGTCTTGGCTTTCCCTTTTGGTGTCTTGTTTCCCCTGGTTTGTACAGCATACCTTTTCTGATCTCAGCCTGGCCTTAACCACTGGGTACGACTTACCATATCTTGATCAAGAGCCCCAGCAACTGCTGATATCCTTAGCAATGAGACTGGAGAGCAATTGCGAGATTTTGAATTAATTTGTTTCAGAGTCTTATGATGGGATGAAAAAATAATAAAATGCACCTTCAGGTGATGATGTCACTGCAAAGCTAACGGTTTTCCGCATAGTTTTAATTTACAAAGTTGCCCAAGGAATCACACCTATTTTAATGTAAATCATTGCATTAGTACTATGCCATTACCATCTGCTTTAAAGAGCAGACAGCTTTAAAGAAACATATTTAATATAATCACCAAATGAATTATGTTTTCAGAGCAGTTTGGAAGCATCTGAGAAGTCTTTCCTCACATTTCATTAGTTCTGCAGAAACTGATTACTCTCCTGATTGTTGTCTTTATGCAGGAAAGAAATAGGACGCTGTAAGAAGATTTTCAGTATTATTGTACTTCTGAAACTACTGAGACCTCTGCAGTATTTTGTCATCTTACCAAGACTGAAACTGGCAGTGTTAAGACCTTTTATAAATATTAGTTTAGCAACTGATTTATGGAGGTGAAATTCAATGTCAATATGCACTGTTAGCTGTAAATAACTTCTTCAAAAAAAGTTCAGGAATTTCATTATAAGGGCAAATTGGCTTCTTTTTTTTTTTTTTTTTTTTTCTCTGCAGAAGTGTTTGTAACATTGAGATTTGGAATAACAGTCTTCCATACAAGTTTCAAAATTTCTGGTTATTTCTGCTTCAGGTGGTTGGGTTTATTTAGGTTAAAAATCTGAGGGGCTGGTGGAAAGTTGAATTTAATTTGTAAGACCGAAATATATAGGAATGTTGAACTGAGTGTTAACATAAAGGTTTGTTTGTTTTATTACTATGAGAACAAATTAAAACCCCTACACTCTGCCAAAAAGTCAATCTTAAATAGTTGGTCTTAATTTTACAATGGTAATTTTATTTGCCTCTTTTTATTTTCACTTGTTTCATATCGACTTTGAGTACTGATATTTACTGAAATAATTTTGAGTTCTAGTATTTTCTGTGACTTTTTGTAGAACTTCTGTGTGGATCGTTATGATTTTACAAAAGCTTAATTAACACTTGTTTAGTTCATCTTTAACACGAGAAAAAGATTCCTAGGCATTTTCACCCATCCATACAATAAAATTTCTATTTATTTCTTGAGTATAATAGCTAGCAGTAGCATTTTAGATTTAAAACTATATTTCACCTCATAATTGAAAAAAAAAAAAACCAAACAAAAAAACCCACAAACTTTTTATTTAGGTTGTTAAGGAGGTAAAATATTTTACTCTTCTTCAGTCTCAGAATTTAATTCTATATAGGAAAATGAAATCTCTGACAACTATGAACCTTCTATGTCAAAACTGTGTGTCTTACCCATCGTAGCTGTGTGCCTCTTTCACCTCTCCATATTTTTAAAGTATACGTCTGTCACATTAAAAATGTCCTTCACGTTGCAGGTTCAAATATCTGAACCATAAAGTGTGGTTGGTAGAAGTACAGCTCCTTAATCTACATGTGCGCAACCTACATGAACAGAACTGACTTTGAGTAGGCACGACATAAAACTGCAGCATTAACTGTGGAAGCTATTGTAAATCTGTATCCCTATTGTACTGCATGGAAACACGAGTGTCATGCTACTAAATGATTTATTACAGCTTCAAGGGTAGCATATGCTGCAGAGGAGTTTTCCACGGATGGGAGTCAATTTGTTATAAACCCTCAGCCTCTGAAAAGCGGTCTTTGGTGAGAGACAGGACAGGCCACTAGGAGACACTACTGCACCACAGATGAGCAAGTAGAACATTATTTATCCAGCAGGTAAAAAGAAATGCATGCGTATCATCTTTTCCTGCAGCTGATAACATTTATCAGACCTATTTTAAACCATAAAGATAATAATTCTTTCTGGTTTTATTTTTTATTTTTAAAATTCTAACTACATAATCTATTTGGAGAATATTCAGATTAAATTAAAAACAAAAAACAAAAACAAAACACCTTACTTTTTTGCTCAGTTATCATCTCTGTTCACCACTGTTAAGACAAATGGGCAAATGAGAAGAGCAAAGTTTCAGCTCAATGTTATCAATTAAGTCCCCTTTTTCTTAGTAATTTTCTGATCCATGTTTGAGGGTGTTTATTTTTTTTTTTATGGAGGCACCACTGACAAACTGAAATCTCAAGAAAGTAAAATTTTTGGGATAATATAAATGATACGTGCTTCTCCACTGTTGCTGATGAAAATTTCCAAGGCAGTATTGTCTCTAATAATTTTGGATTGTTTTTTTGGTTTGTTTGTTTGTTTTCTGGGATTTTTTAGCACTATTTTGCTAGTGAGTGTAGCATTAAGTATGAATGCATTTTGCTTGTAAAATGTATCTTGAGTAATCTTGGACAGAATATCTGTATATAAAAAACTAGTTAAACTGAAAGAACTAAAACCCAGTACATCTCATGCTAATGAAAGCTAAGGATGTTTTCCACTATTTTTTTATTATTTATAAATGTGCTTTGAAAATGATTGAAACACTATCACAAGAAGTGATAACTGAGCTCAGGTTCATGTGAAAGACTTCACAGAATAGATACAATTATGAATGATAAAATAGCCTTGACAATGGTTCAGTCCAATTTGTGCCACAGCAGTTATCATCGTTAGTGGCTTTTGTTGTGGTGTTTTTTTTGGTTTGTTTTTTTTTTTTTTTTTTGGTATGTGGGGGATTTTTTTTTCCTCTGCTTCTTGTTTTTCTTTCTTTAACTCTTTTTATTTTCTCATTGGACTTTTCCCAGAAGAATTTGAGGCTAACAATTTTTGATGGATGATAGCAACTTCATTTTCCAATAGCCAAATTCTTTTTGTAGGAACAACGTGCTTTGTTTAAGGAGGTTGAAATGCAAATGAAGAAGTGCTATTCCCAGGCAGTGCTAAGACTGCAACTTTAAACTGTAATATTGAGCTGTCCTCAGTACAGAGTAGACAGAAATCCTATTTTGGTTTTGGATGCAAGTTTTGCATCCACGGTTTGTAATTAGTGTTTGGGCCAAAGAAAGATTCAATATGATGTCATGTCTAGACAACATGTAAATTAATATGAAAGCAATTGAGTTACAAATTCTATACTAATACAAATTAATCTGAATTAAGTTTAATCCACAGTTATTAACTGATTAAATGTGGCTGTTGGTAGCTACAGGGTGCTGACTTCCATCTGTGATTATTAGGGGCACAGCTTAATCACTGATTCTGCACTGAGAAATATTTAAGACAAATGTCATATACAGTGAATTTTCATGCTTGTTCTCTGGATGGGACATCTAAGAATGGAAATTATTAATCTACATTTTAAAAATATGTAGAAAGTCTATCTTGATTTTCATAATTAGCTTCTGCTAGAAACATCTTAGAGACATCTTAGCTCTTGTTCTGTTGACTTTGAGACGGTGAGTGTTTTCTCCTTTGAAAAGTGCACATCTTTGTAGGTGAAATTATAGTCTGCTCAGGAAAGTAACACAGATTTCTAATATTTCCATTATTATTATTCAAAATATGTGAAACCTGTTGCCAGAAATAAGCAGGTATGTGTCCGACATAATCCCATGCCACCAAAGCTGCTTACATTTCAGAGCTGGATATCCACTAATGTAAACAAAACAGTGACAGACGTGTCCACTAAAATTGCAGAAATGCTGATGGGAGCTGATAGACCAAGGTCCTGGGTAAATTCTGTGTAGATTTATGTAATAATTTGTTAGGAAAAAAAATATTTCCTTGTAGGATATGCTTATTTCATTTAAATGATTTCATATTCCTTGTAGATTTTCAGTACTGGTAATAGGCAAAATTAATGTTTTAGACAACAGACTAGAGAGGGAAATTACTTCCCTACAGGAAGCTGCAGTATCTGTGATTTAGCCACAAAACAAAAATGCAAATAATTTGTGGTTGGTATTTTCAATGAGATTTTATTTGGCTTTATTTTGTGGGCTTTGATTTCTATTTTTACTTTAAAAAAAACTCTAAAAAGGTTAGGGAAAGTATTTTGTACCTTCTTTCTTTGTGACTGAGCAACTGGTTCATCAGAAAATTATCTGAAAGCTTTGGAATCTATTATGAATCTATCATATAGTGTGTATATAGCTGATAATTACAAACTATGTGATATTAAAACCAGGGTCATTCTCTTCTATAGACTCTTTTATAGACATCCTACTCATTGCCATAATAACTGAAGCTGTCATGACAGTGGTCTGTGCCTAGCATGAAGCCCTAAACAATTCTGACAAGCTGCAGCTCGTTAAGGGACAGTCATTTTGTTGAAATGTCTATCAGCTCTCAGGGATGTACCAAGATGAATAGGCCCAAAACAATAGCTCCATTTGTTAGAGCAGTAGCTTCTCTAACACAAGATGAGACAATCAAGCCAAGCCGCCTTCAGCACAAAGACATAATTAATCAAATGGACAAATGGTTCAAATATTGCTCTAGTGTATTCTGTAGTGGACAGGGGTTTCCATGGAAACATTGGCGTTTGCATCACAGTTAATGACCATTCTGTACAATGAAGTTCCAAAAAAGACAGCCATGGAGGAAAAACAATAATCCAAATAAACAAATAAGGAGCAAGTGACAGGTAAAAGAAAGAGTATGAGAGTGCAAGTCTCACATGACAGAGAAATTAATGACTGTATTCTCGTATATTTGTAGAATGCAAGGCTCAAGCAGGCCACTACGGTCAACCTGCTTGACCTCCTGTGTAACACAGGCCAAGAAACTTCACCCAGTAAACCCCACATCAAACCTATAACTTCATCTGGAGCTAGAGCCTATGATTTAGAAGGACATGAAGCTTTAAGTAAAGCGTTGCAGTTGAAGAGTCTATCAATCATGTTCCTGCTGCAATTGTTCCAATAATTAATCATGCTAACCATGACAAATTTGCACCTTATTTTGTATTTGCTTCTTTCTATCTAAATTTGCCTTCCAGGAGCACTTCTTTGGATTTTCTGAGAGATTCTGCCATACAAAATTTGTTTTTTCTTCAACTGTTTCTCTTACAATTAACTCAATCTTTGTTCTATTTTACAAGTGTCATGGTTTAAGCCATAAATCAGCCACACAGTTTGTTCACTCACTTTCCCCTTTTTCTTCCCTCTGCTCCTGGAGGGATG
>JANRGW010023368.1:0-23633 GCA_024733675.1 Psilopsiagon aymara
TCCAGCCAGTTCTTTATCCACCCAGTGGTCCACCTATCAAATTGATGTCTCTCCAACTTAGAGACAAGGATATCATGCACAATTTTTGCTTTTTGGAGTAATTCCTCCAATAGCTGTATCAATGGACAAGTATGTCTACACATTTGCTTATCTAATTTGAAATAGTACATTCATGTATCAGAAATATTTTAAAGCAGTATTACACTGGTTTGAGTTACTTAAGTAACATACAAAACTTTCTGTAGTTTTAATTACCAAAAATTAAATTCAGGCATTGGCTTTATTTTCCCATCACCTACATCTAGATCTAAATACTTGCTAAGAGATTCTATGATAAACTGAAATAACCAAACCAATATTCCATTTTTGGATGGATGGAAATACTAAATCTTTCTAACGCCTATTTATGAGAAAAGATTCATAAAAGATTCATAAATCTTTCAGAAGTCTGGAGATGAAGGTCTGGTTCAGCATCAAACAGTTCCCACTGATTCCTTTAGAAGGGAGGAAGGATGGTCCTCTGATTACAGAAGACAGGACTCACGACATCCATGTGACTGAGCCATTCAGAAAATCTGACCATTTCCCTGTCTGTTAAACAGCCTAATACAGCTTCTTCCATCACACGCTACTTCTTTCCTTCCTCCATGACTATAATCAGAATAGAACATGAGTTTTAATTATGCAGATGAACACAGCAACAAAATAGTGTATGCACAGTTCCATGTACAGAACTGTCCTCAGTTAACAGAAATTAAAAGCAGCATTCTCATAATTGTAGAAAATGCAATTATATAATAATGATTAAATATTTATATTAAAATATATAAAAGACAAAGCAAAACCCCACTATCAGCTCTGTACCTCCTGTTCTAGTTCTGCATGGCAGTGGTCTCCATCAGCATCCTGCTGCTCCAGCCTTTCCTTCATCTTCTTTAGTAGATTAGAGGGTTTCATGTACACCAGAAACTGATGCAGAAGAGACATCTACAGATAAAAATGTTAACAAAATGGACTGGTTTACTGGCAATTGGTCTGGAAACCGAATGCCACTGCAATATATTTGTCCCCCAAGAACAGGACATAAAAGGGATTTTTAATTACAATGTAAGTTTTCATGCTTTGGGTAATTTTTGACGATTCCAAAGTGTTTGTACGTTGCTTCAATAAAAGATCAACCCTACAGAAACAAAGAGCAACTCTACATGAACACAAAAGTAAGATTGAAAGTGCAGACCTCTTTCCAACACCCAGAATTAATGTTTAGGCACATGAACAATACTGCACTTAAAACTGCGGAACATGTGGGTTACACACACGTGCAATACACACATGTACAAATATACTTCTAATACTAAACTAAAAATTAGTAATGGTAACTTTGCAAGGTTCTTGAAAATAGACTTACAGAATTAGAACATA
Source organism: Psilopsiagon aymara (assembly GCA_024733675.1). Classification (NCBI taxonomy): domain Eukaryota; kingdom Metazoa; phylum Chordata; class Aves; order Psittaciformes; family Psittacidae; genus Psilopsiagon; species Psilopsiagon aymara. Next base: position 1,423 of record JANRGW010023368.1, read on the forward strand.
AACCAATAATATTCATGTTCTCTAAACTCAGACACACCACATACATGCAGTACCTGCTTGTCACTGTCATCAGGTATTTTTACATCCTTTTTGAGGAGCTTTGAAATTATCACCAGGCTGAGACGTCTTCTTAATTCCCTGAAACACAATTCAAAACCTTTCTTTCCCAGAGAATTTCTTAAATTCAAACTGTTTCTACAAAGTATATAAGGCTATGGATGGCTTCCCTAGACATAAACTTGCCTACAACTATAAAGCTGGATTTTCTGAATATAAGTGCTATTAGACTAGTAAAGAGTCTAGTGATACGTAAGTACCCTTATCCCATGGCAGCTTTTCTTTCTTCTGCACAAATAAACACTAGATGTTTGCATCCAAGCCTAAAACTGAGGGCCAAATTCATTCTCCTTGCTCAGATATATTATAATGTATTAATTTCAAAGATACAGAACTCATAACAGATTGACACTTAAATGTAGATATGAGTCACCCCCAAAAAAGCTTACTATTTGGTCATTCGGGTATGAATTACAGTAGGCAATGGATGTCAGAATTTGAAGTCTATCTTTGCTGCAGGGTACCAGGAAGTTTGCAGCCCAGAAAACTACACATAAAATGTAAAAGCTTCCACAGCAGAGCTGACCAAAAAGCAGTATCTATACACACACTACTGACTGCATATACATCTGCAACATACGAGAAAACTCACATACACTTCTTAAAGCAGCAGGTAATAGCTATTGTATTTACCAGACTTTGAGCTTATACAGATAAATCAGCTGTTAACAACACCACATATTTGTGCTGCTACAGTGTCATTACCGTCCACGTGTTACCCAGCCAGGCACCAGCTGAACCAGCCACAGGAGATTATGGCGATGATCAGAGAGTTCACTCAGAGCCAGGCAGAGCTCAGGCATCTTTAAAAGAACAAAAATCCCCATACTGAAGAATGGATATGGTGGGCATTTGTTTTATTTGTAAAGAAGCACACATCTACTCCCTAGAAACATACGCAGCATGAACGTTAAAAGGAACTACCTAACAAGAGATGATGTGCATAAAGATATTTCTTCACTGCACCTACAGTTAAGTCTGCTAAATACTATTTTACAAAAGGGTAGTTGAGATGAGCTTCTCATTATGTTCTATTAGCTTAATGCAACCATTTCTTCATTCTTTCAAACATTTCAGACATTTTAAGCATAACCTTACATTTGCTAAAACAGCAGGAAGTTCAGTACAAACAGTCCCCCTGCAGAAGAGGACAGGCAGACAATGTCGGACAACAAAACTGACTCAGTATACCCACCTTCTTCCTAAACCCCACACAAATCCAAAGCTCCCAATTTGTTCACCTTAGGTTTTAAAGCAGCATTTTTCTGATATGCCGAAAAAACAAAAAAAAACCCACAAAAAACCAACTTCAAAGCAGAAGTTTCTTGAAAATTAAATTGCAGTTTCACAAGTCTAACAGAAGAAAATTATTTATGAAGTTACCTTTGTATCCCAGTCTTCTATTCTCATCAGAAGCTTTAGGAAAAGGCACTGAAAATCTATCAAAGGAGTATGCTTTAACTGTTTCTCCAAGCTTATTTTAAATAGCAACAGAAGCAGCAGCATTGTTTCCTGATCAGTATATCCACCTTGAATTACTGTTGTACAGAAACCTAGAAACTTTAGAAAAAAAACCAGCATTAGAAACTGAAAGCAGTTTAATTTATTTTAAAGTACAAAGACAACTGAAGTTGGAAAACCCTCACATTAAAGCATACCTCAAATTGTAACGCTTGTGTCCTAACATCTCCCCATCTCCCCGTAACTGCACTCTGGGAAGTTTTTTTATACCTGCTAGAAGCTCATGTTTTGAACAATGTCACTAGTCCCTGGATATTACAGGGGTAGGAAAAGTTTTTCTCCACTGCAGGTAATTCTTGTCTAACTGAATGAAAGACTGACACATTAGTATACTGCACATACTAAATATGCAATACCGAAAACATGTATCAGGAGATTTTTCCCCACTGAAGTATTATCACATGGGTTACTTAAAATCTGGGACATGTGCATAAAAGAGAACAAAAATTACTCAAGAGATGTCAATTCTGCCTCTAGTGGAGATGCTTCAAATGCCTCCTCTTGAACTAAGTGATTTTATAGTTAAAAATCTTCAGGAAAAAAATGATTTTAGGATGGTTCAAATACTTCCCCAGGGAACTGAAATCAGTTACAAAGTCAGTATTTTTACCATACAACCTTTAATCACAGAGAACTAGCCTGTGAAGTGTGACCAGCACTCATCCAGTCTATGGTTCCACAGAACTTAATGCATGGATCCGACAGCTCACTTCCACAGAAGAGCGAGTCACAGCTCCACCTGCCCTGCAGGAGCTCCCACTTCATTCACGCTGTGCTGCACATGGACTGACTGCACAGCTCCCTGAGCTGCACTAACACAATGAGGTAGCATAAATCATAGCACAAACATCAACTCTCCCATTTTCACTGGAACACAGAAATGGACTTCTACATGAGGGAGCAAAGACCTCTGATAAAGGTGCAACAGCTGGAAAAGGGAGGCAGCAGAACTGTGCAGCTGTGAGTGAAGCCAATGGAAGTCAGGAAGCTCTGAAGTCTGCAACAAGCCTGCAATAATCTCTGCTGAATGTGAAGCTGAACCCCCAGCATAGCATCTACTCACCAACCATGCCCAGAACTAGATTAAGACATCAGGGGTTTTGCTTAAAAAATAAAGCAAAGCCACCCCCCAGAAGCCAAACCCCTTCCACACTAACTGGAGTTCTCTCACCTTAATCACATTGATTAAATTGTTCTCCGGTAGACTGGAAAAGGCTGGACTGGAAGAGGTTAGCTCTCCTCCTAGCTGGTGTTTACTCATTGTTTCTTGCATCTGACTTCTAAGAAAAGAGACACTAATTGAGCAGTAAATCAACAATTTAGAAGTCCACAAAGGCTTATCTGCATCAAGCTGAAGGGAAAAAAACCAACTCCTACATGTTTCAAAATGCCTTCAAATCAAACCACTCCCCAGTTACAGAGCACACACATCTATCCCAGCTTGTAACCAATTAATTGTAATTCTGCTTAGCTATTTGGCAACAATTCTTGTAAACCTCCATGAGGAAGATGCAGGACAAAGGACAATGCTGTGGGGCTTGCTGAATCCTTACCTAGAAGGCATTGTTTCAAGTTTTGGCTTATTTACTCTTAATAAAACCTGAGCTGAGAATTTAAAGAAGAGTATGGCATGGTGGAAGGGAGGGGAAACAAAGGAGAACCTTCTGATTCTACGTTCCAGGCACAAGGCTTGCTTTCGTAGGATCTAAGCAATAAATAACAAAAGGAAGACACTTACAAAATATCATACTCGTTAAAGTTGGGCTGAAGCTGCTGCAACGGAAAGAGAGATCTAAACGCAACACCCATATTGACAAAAACAGCTGACACATCAGCTAGTGAAGGAATCCATGGTTTAGACTGTTCATCACTGATGGAAGCTACAAGTGAAAGACATGGAATGGATTAGTTTTGAACTTAGTTCTTAGCATAAGATCCTCTTAAGGGAAACAAATAAGCTCAGCAGACTGCAGCAATTCTACCAGCTCTCATCGCAGAGGAGTTGGTACACTGAACAACATGCTTATTTTCAGAACAATGAGGGGCAAAAAAAGAGTAGTCTAAAGTAGTATTTTATGCTGGAGAAATATCTTGCCCACATAACAGGTGAATGACTTTAAAGTTCCACCCATTTTCCATCACAGCTCTCTCATCACAAACAGCGGAATAAGCAAGGCAGCAATATTTAGTTTTATGGAATATCTCAATTACTGTTCAGTGTAGGTACAGGTAAGAGGAGTGTCATTTAGCGTGACTGGAAATGGAGCTCAATAAGGTTTGAAAACAGGCAAGGTTTCTAGAACAGAAGTGCTAAATGGGTGGAATTCACTCACTTGATAGCAACAATGCTCATTGAAAAGAAGGGCTGATTTGTATGACTTGTATCTGAAAGTCTGCAAAATGTACAGAGGATTCTCTGTAGAACACTTAACTAGCAAGGAACACCAAACTAGATGCAGTGTCTTCCAAACTGTTAGAGAATTATTGGATCATTTTTTGTGTCTTAGAGATAAGTTTGTAAGAAAACAAAAAATATACTGGAACATAACACGCAAGACACTGCAGGTTCACATCTCAATGTTTAATTTAGTAAAAACAACAAAGATGCTTCCTTAGTTAAGCACTGGAACAGAATGTCTCAGGAAGGTTAAAAGACTGCACAGTTGACAATTTTAAAGTGGTCAGACAAATTTCCAGGAGCAACTGTAGCCTATTTGACCCTGCTCTGAGGTCAGAGATCCACAGGGAGCTATCCCAGCCCTGAATCTTTGAACGCACATTCATCAGTTTGAACTCTTCATTCAGAACCAAGCTTAATGCCAGTAAAGCACAAAATAAAGGAGGCTACATTCCCTCCCATAGCAGCTCAAAGTCTGATTTCAAGCAATATTCAAAATATGGGGTGCAATTTGGATAGACCTGAGCAAGTACTTCAAGAGAACCCATTACTTTCCCAATGTTAACTGGCAGGCTTAAATGAACTGGTGACTTCTGATGGATCTGAATAAAGTTAGAACATAAGAAATATATAAAGGAAGCTATACTGAGAAGTATTTAAGAGTACAGATGAAGGAAGGCAAAATGCACGAGACATGAGCAGCAGTGTGGGCAGAGGCAGATCCTTGAAAGTGTTTTTTTGAAGGCGTATGATTCTTTTCACTTTTGCCATTTTTCCGGGCAGTAAACTATGCAGTGCTATATACTAGGCTTGACTATGTGAAAAACACCCTGTAGTCCTTAAGCTATGAAATCAAGGTCTGGATTTTCCAAAGTAAAACATGGAAAGGGGAGTAAACTTGTGAGCAGACTGGGCTCGTTTTCAAGTCACCTCTATTTGTGAAATAACAGAAGGGAGTTTAAAAGGGTCTGTACCAAATGCACTGCTTTGCAAATACATGCCAGCACCACATCCTGTGGTAGCTTGCACACACTCAGTGAAAACCAATTTCAAGCATTTGTGCATAACATACAGAAGAGCCTAAATTCATGCCAGAATCACACGAACAGAGCCTTTTACTTCCTCCCCAATACCCTTCTATACTTAGCAGAAGGGAAATGCCTTCATTCAGAAGGTCAGTGTCAATTCTTCAAGCACTCACCATTTTTTAGTGTTATCTCCATCAATCTGTCTAAAATCTGGGTGGAAACACAATAGTCAGGATGAACAGACATCACCTGTGGAGCGAAAAAAATGCTACATGTCAAACATCAAGCTGCATAATGGAATCAATTTGCTTTTAAATGAAACAAAAGAAAACCAAAAACAAAAAGGAAAAAAAAAACCACCCACAAACCAAACAACTATTTGGTAAAATAAGAGATAGTAACAGAAGGGAGGAAAACACCAACTAAACAACAAATCCCCAACCCAAAAAAAGCCCCAACAACCAAAACCAAAAAACCAACCGACAGTGCAAAGATGCTCTGAATACATTAAAACTGAACATTTGCAGTATGGGAATGCTGTAACTCCAGGTTGAGTCTGTTGGTTCAGAAGGTACTGAGAGGTGAGAGAATGGAAAGTATCGTATGTCCCTTTGCAACCCATTTGCATCTGTGTCCTGGGTTGTGATCTAACTGAACTCCTCAATCAGATGTGGGGGCAATGGAGTGAACTACAAACTTTTCCAGTCATGAGCAAGTTGAACACACACAACACTAAACCCAAACAACGAATTCTCAGTTTTTCATAGAACTCTGTAACTACAAAAACATGACTATGAAGCACAGCTCAAGTTTCCTGGAACACTTCACTAGCCCAGCAAAACACTCTTCTTTATCTCCCCCAAGTGCTGGATAGTTTCCTGCTCTGTAAGTGAGCTAAACTGGCTCACACTTCCTCCTTATGAGGAACACCAGGGCCCACAGAAGGGGTGGAAGTCAATCTTAAACTGACTGGAGGGAAGGACACAGAGGAGCAAAGCATTTCCCTTCTGACAAAAGCAGAAAGCCAGACAGACCCAGGCTGCAGTTTCACAGGTGGTCCAGCTTTATTTTTTGTTTCAGGTACAGTCAGAATACGGTAAATAATCACAGAATGGTTTGGGTTGGAAAGGACCTTAATAACATTTAGCTCCACCCCCCCGCCATGGGCAGGGACGCCTCACATTAAACTACGTCACCCAAGGCTCTGTCCAACCTGGCCTTGAATATATAATAGTAGAATGGAGATTGGAGAGGGGCATTTCTGTAATACAACAATGTAAATTCCTAAGGATTTAAACATCTATAAAGACATCTAGAAAGCAGCTAGACACATTTCCTTTGGCAACAGCTCCAGTCTTTCTCCTGAGCTACCTTTTCCAAATGAAAATTATCTGATAATGCAGTTATCTCTGATGATTTAGAAGATGAGAAATGCAGAAATGGTACTTCTGCATTTTTGTATACTGCAGCACGTACCTTCTGGGTTTTTGCTTGTTTGGTTGGGTTTTTTTAAGGACGGAAGAAAGCAAGATTAACATTTGCTTATGATTTGCCCCATGCTATTACATCCTGAAGTCCCTTCTCACTTAGCATGGACTATGCCCTTTTCAAATGCAGTAACACATATGAAGATGGACTGAGATGGGCAGCTCTGAAGTGACTTGGAAGCATGGAGAAAAAGCTACCTTTAGTGTTTTACCCCTCCTGACAATCAAAGTATTTCAGACTGAAGAACAAATCAGACCCCAGAAAGAAAGACTTTATATAAAAGAGTTGTTATTATAATGCAACAGATTCACAAACTTGTTCTGATTATTCCTGCTACTACTGCTTCCAGGAAGAATGTTATACCTGAACAGAATATAAATGCACAAATAGTATTATCTTACCTGGAAAAGCCACTTCAGAATTGGTATGGGACACAAGATATAACGGTAAGCGGAACTTAGAAAACCATTAATAGCTAAAGAAATTTGCTGGGTTACACTAGAACTGTAAAACAAAGATGGGGGTGGGGAAAGAAAAGAAAAATCAGTTAGTGGTTGACTCAGCACTTCCCCACCCCTCAGATCACCAACAACAAATAAAGATCTTCAGAGATTTTTTACTCCAATGACTTTCACCAACACTTAAAGAGAAAAAACTCTGCTTGAAGTTTTTAAAATAACTTTTCAAATAAAAAGTCTGAAGGCGAACTAAAGCAGAATGGCCTAAACCCACTGTGCAAGTCTGTGAGGCTCAGAAGGTAGCTGTCGGAAGAACAGAGAATACATCACTTTTATTACCGAATTATTTTAGCTTCAGCCTTCTTTAGAAAGTCAGATACACCATAAGCAGCTGAATTAACGATATCCAGGATCCCACATACCCTTTAGTTTCCCCTGTTCTCAGTATCTACTAAAACGGGTAGCTCTGTTGAGAGATCTGGGTCCTAATTTCCCCCATCTCCTTGACCTGTCTGCCTGAGCAAGTGGCTAGAGGACATCCATGTGCCAACTGGGCAGAACGCAAAAGCAATTAAGTCCTAATTGCCTTCCAGGAGGGATAATTCGTTTAGTTCTCATTCCTCCAGTCACAAGATGCTTTTGAATCTTACACCTTTGTGATCTTCAAAACATGTTAATAAAGAAGCCTGAAGCCAAAGCAGCATATCACAAACATCATTTCCTCAAAGAGATCAGAAGCCACCCTCCCTCTCTTCACACCCACAGTAGCACATACATGCGTACATAAAATCTTTCAAGAGTAAATGAATTCTCTCTGTTCCACTGATGCAAGTCTGGAATAAAATGCCAAGCAAAATGACTGGGTTTTTTTTCAGGATTTGCACTTGTGGTATCAGGCAAGAATTTGTCCAGCTACTTGGAGCCTGACAGCCTTGTGAACACTGGATACAAATCCCTGTGAGTTACAGAACAGCTGTTTCTATACACACAGACACACTGCTAGCTCAAGTGACTAAATCTAAGAGATGCCAGAAACCATGACCTCCTGCAGCCCTCATTAGGTGGAGGAGGAAGCCTGAAGACCTAAGCCTATTCAGAAGGAAAATGTCTGAGTTCTTCAGCAGACATAACGCAACATTAGTAGGTCACAAATCAGTTTACCACCAACTGCCTTGCCACAGTTAAGCTTTTGTGCATTCAACATTTCACTTCCACAAACTCATCAGGTTATCAGTGACAGCCCAACAGAGTAGAAATATAGAAGAGGGGAGAACATCTTTTTTTCTTATGTCTCACTTAAGATGTTTCTCAAGAATTCCAGAGGAGGAAAGAAGGAAGCTTCACATAACAATTCACTGTTCTGTAAAGCCAACCTGGAAAGGAGACTTCCAGGAAAAGGGAATCAATCTTGCCTACTTAGTAAGACAGAGCTTATTTGCTTTAAGAGATAGTATCTTATCTTAAAAGCTGCTAACACTGAAAAAAAACCCAAGTAAACACAACAGAATGAAGATATTCTTACTTAAGAAGTAGCTTTTCTATAGGATTTTGAGGGATGAAGTGAAAATTCCTGACGTCCAGGTCATGCTGATTGAAGATTTTCCCAGAGGTTGATAAATCAAATATATCTTCTCCAGGGTAGTAGTCAGGTATGGCATGAGTTACTACTGAAAACCTCTTAATAAATGCCCTGTAAAATTCAAAATTGCTTTTATGAATTTCAACATCCAGAGGCTATTTGCAAGTTGAGACAGTTATTTTCAGAAGATGAACACACCAGCCTTACGTGAAAGCTGAATTGTTAAGACAGCACTGTCCAAGAAAACCCACCCAACCCCAGAAGACAATAAAAATGGTTCACATTAAACATATTAAGAACTGATGGATGGAGATTAGAAAAAAAAGTGAAGAACTAGATTTAATTGGTTTAGGAGTCGGAAGAACCTGTGTTCCTCTGAGAGATCTTCATCTCCAGTGGCATTCTCCTCATCTTCTCCATCTGAAGAACCAGCTTCCTTTCCTTGTAAGTCTTCCTGCAACCGCTTTTCTAGTTCATCTATCCTGAAATAACAGTATCAGCAGAACTTATCATCACCATTTAGTATTTACAACAGAAATCAACAAAACTGAAGCTCTGAATGTGAACCCAGGAGTCAGTAGCTCATTAGGTATGGCAAAAGCATGCGAGACACTACATCTGTATAAAAGCTAAGCATCTTGCTACTCCAAGATACAAACCAGATGTTTCCCAAACCCTAACAGACTTCCAACAGCACAACCAGTCACTAGCTTGTCAAAGACAAACACACTCAACCCACTTCTTATAGAATTTGCTGCAATTGCACAAAACTTTCACACTTCTTGTTGTTCTTTTAAATTTGAGGGGTTTTTTCTTTGCTTTTTTTTCCAACATCATATTAGTATTTTGTTTGCTAAACAGTATTAGTTATAGGAGTATTCACTACTCCACAGTCAGTCAGCCCATAGTTATTAGGGTCAGATTCTTTAATGAAAACAGTTAATCACACACATATATACCCATCACCACTGCCTGCCATTAGTGGTATTAGAATGATAGAATAGTTAGGGTTGGAAAGGTTCTTAAGATCATTAGGTACATTACACTTTCTACCTAGAAGATCTCTTGCAAGAACACCCATTAGTTCTGTTCACTGAACTGCGTAGCTATTCAAGATACCAAAAGTCTACACAACTTTGGAAAAAACAACTAAACTCCAAATGCCTTTGAAGAAATTAGTACAGTCAGTCTACATAAAATCCTTCTGTTTCATTCCTGTGCAGCAGCTGCAAGCTGGCTCAGTGACCTATAATGAAGGCATCAGTAAATTTAGTCTAGCTCTTGAGGGGTAGGCAGATGTATCACAAAAGAACTCATTATTGCTTGGAAGGAGCACGTCATTCAGCTTTTACAGTTAAGCCACACTTGTAGGTCCCATAAGACGTATACTGGTGGTATCAGCAGGCAAAGCTTAGCTTGCTGCTACAAAAACTCCGTCAGTTTGGGGGAGGTGAGGTAATTCTGAGCTTCTACAACTCCGGCACAAATTTTTCAAAGCAGCTTTAAGAGACAAACCTTTTTGATTCTTCTTTCTCCTTCAAGAGGTGTTCTAGGCTGTTCACATATGACACTTGGCTAACAACAGGACACTGAGACAACTGTAAATGAAATAAAAGAAATTTAGAGAGTACATTCATTCTGTGTTAGACAATAAACATGATCAAAACAGAAACTTCCAATTTTAATGACATCTTACTTGCAGATAAAAACCTCAAGTTTTTCAGGAGACCCTGAAAACAGCAGAAGTAACAGTTTAGGTTTCTTGGTCCCCTGACAATTATCAGGTCTCTCTCAGTGATTCAACTGTGTTTCACAACAGAACGGAGAAGCAAGTCTCTTCCTCTCTCCCTGTGGCTGACCTCCAGCTAACCTTCACAAAGAATACCAGCATCAGAAACCTTTCACCTCACTGCTTTATTATTATCAATCACCAAGACCCTGAGAATCCCCATTCTTGTGCATGAGACAAAAAACTCCAAAAATGATTCAGTACCTTTGTTACTTTCAGAAGTCCCTAAGGAGCAAAGCGCCAGCGTTGGCTAAATCATCTCCAAAAATCATCAGACAAAACAAAGCTTCCTAAGCCCTAATACACACCCAAATCAAGCAGCTAATAAATAGACTTAAAACCAAAACAACACACAAAGAAAGTCTTAACCATTAACAAAATTACTATGGTTTTCAGTAGCCGGTGTTTTATTCAGTAGCAGACAATACAGACTTTAAGTCTTTCATGGCCATGATTTCGTTCTTTGGACAATCCTTCTGACAACACCTTCTTAAATTGGTAGCCTCTAACCAGGGACAAAGCTTCTTCCTATGAGCTCATTCATTTTAGGAGAACACAATTCAATAACAGCATTCCCTCTCAATTGGGGATTTTCTATTATTCAATGGCAACAAAAGCTAGTTTGTGTCACCTGCTAAAATAAAAGCCAGTTAATACAGCACTTACTTTGGTATTTGGAAATTGCTTTCATACATAACAAGCACCATGTCTTTGCGTGGCAAATCTTGTGAGAAAGCTGAAGTCCTCTAACCTTACTTTCTATCTGGTTAATACATCTAAAACAACTGGTGAACAACTTAGAAATCAACATTTTATGACAATGCGCACATGTGCCCCTTTTTACAAGGCAAGGGAAGAATGTTAGTACATGCAAAACCCATGGCCATGGAAATTCTGGGACAGTTCTTAACTGTGCTGTCTTACTTGGCCATTAATTATGCAGAAACAGGATAGGCCAACTGCTGTGGTCACATATATGTTTCATAAACATTTGATCTAGTCTACCTCTGTTTATCAGCCTTAACCGTTAATTATGTGGACACGTTGGTTGATATAATGGAATATACATGTAGCCACATGTACATTCTGATCTATGATACGCTTGCTTAATGAATTATGAGACAGTTAAAACAATTATGGCTGTTCAACATCTGCCTACAGAAACAGTAACTAGTAAACAAATAATATAATCATAGAATAGTTAGGGTTGGAAAGGACCTTAAGATCATCTAGTTCCAACCCCCCTGCCATGGGCAGGGACATCTCCCACTGGACCAGATTGCTCAAGGCTCTGTCCAACCTAGCCTTGAACACTGCTGAGGATGAGGCAGCCACAACTTCTTTGGGAAGCCACAACTTCCTCAGGCTGCCTGTTCCAGCACCTCACCACTCCCACAGTGAAGAATTTCTTCCTTACATCCAACCTAAATCTCCCTCTGTCATGGGTTCAGCATGACTGCTACTGCTGAACCCATGACACCCTCCATGTTTAAATTTTAAATAAACCATTTCAGAATTTTAAAAACAGGAGGAGAGGAAGACAGTATTTACATAGATATTCTGCTGTTTGTTTTCTACTCTAGAACACAGTGGTGGGCTGACCCCAGCCAGTAGCTCAGCACCACACAGCTTGCTCCTCTCCCCATCCAGTGGTGCAGGGGAATAAGTAAGAGCAAAAACAAGAAAAATTCCTGGGTTGAGATAAAGTTTAATAAGCAAAGAAAAAGAGGATAAGCAGGGAAACAAAAGCAATGCAAAGGCAGTCACTTGGAACTTCCCGCAAGCAGAAGGATGCCCAGCTCTGAGTAATGACTATGTGCCAGACCAGCTCTTCCTGGTTCATTTTTATTGCTGAGCATGACACTGTGTGGCATGGAATACATACATCCCTTAGCTCAGCTGTCCAGGCTCTGTCCCCTCCCAACTCTTCGACCACTCCAGCCTACTCATTGCAGAGGCAGAGTGGGAAGAAGACAAAGCCTTTATGCTGCGCAAGTACTGCTCCACAGCAGACAGAACACTGGCCTCTCATCAACACCATTTCTGTCCAAAACACACAGCACCCATACAGCTGTCCTAAAGAAAATTAACTCCAACCCTGCCACATTCAGTACTAAATCTTTTATTTAAACACAGCCATTTCCCACCTGTAGCAACTTTGTCAGGAACGCCACACAAAGTCCTACTGGAGTACCTTCATAATTAAAACATTATTTTACAGTAAAATTCCAAAACCACTATTTGACAAGGTGTTACTGAACAAATGGGCTAAGTCTTAAAAACACAGATCAATTCATCAGCATAATATCCTGGGAGCTGCGAATCACTGTTCCTTGTGAGCAGAAGTCATTCTGCTTTTTGAAATACTAAAACACTTCCAACTCCCATGAAATCCAACCTCAAAGAAAACATCCCACTTGCAGATCAAGAAATTGTACACAGAGCTCTGACAATCACAGACTGTGTCAAGGATAAAGGACTGGAGTCTAGCACACAGGTCTCTCAACATTTAAATCAATTTCCTCTAGTTAACTCAAAAATCCACACATCTTCTAAATGTAGCCTCCTGCCCTTTTGTATTAGAGGAAAAAGCAAAAACAGAACTCCTAAAAACCACTGGAAGGCATACAGGTAATGTAATCTGGCAGCACAAACGATCTTTCAGCCATTCCAAGGACATACATAGTAATGAGCTCTCCCTTTCTCTGACTACATTGCACTGTGCAGCATAGGACCCTTCAGCTGAGTAACCAGTTTTACAGACAAGTAACTCCAGGTTTCCATGCATTATGAATAAAGGAGGAAAAAAAAACCTAATCACTAAAAAATACAACAGAACAAATGGGACACAATGCTTTCTTGGGGATTTGTTTGGGGTTTTTTTTTAGCCACTTACATGAAGCTTCAGTAATGGACTCGTACTACTGTCAGAAGATTCCTCCAGGTTACCTGCCTGTGGCTTGGAACTTGAAAAGAGGATTTCTTGCAGTGGCACAAGTACTTCATCATCATCGTCATCTAGATTGCATTCCAAACTCTCATCTTCGCTGTCAAAGCTGCTTTTTGATTTTCCATTCAGCTTGGACTTAGATGTACAGGTGCTTTCAACATTTAAATCCCCCAAAGGTTGTAAAGACCTATAGCCCCTGTCCATGTGCCCTTCTTCAAAAGACAATGAATGGGGAACACTTTTACCAGTACCTTTGGAGAGTGCCAGTTTCGCAGATCCTTCCACTGAACCAGAAGCATTTTCAGAAGTCTCATCTTTTGTTTGTGAAAACCTGCTGCTGGATTGAATACTGTAAGCACATCTTTCTGCTCTTTTTCCATCTTGCTCTTTCTTAGCATCCACTACCTGAGATAAGCCAGTGCTCTGGGGATGAGATTTCACCCCTTTTGTATGTGTTAAGTGATGGAGAGAAGGCAACACAGCACTTTTTTCCTGAGAAAAAGGAGGGGACTTTTCCAAGAAAAAGCATGAGTTAGCCACCTGTAACTGATTCTCTTTGGTATCCACAACTGAAATGTGGTTATTCTTACCAGGACTGTGTGCAGAATATGAAGATGACAAACCAACAGAGGAGCAGTTATTTTTCTCATTTTCATGGCTTGAGCTGAGGTATTCCTCTGGGAGAGGAGAATCATGTTTAGGTAGAGCAGCAGCCTCCATCAGTTGCAGAACACCACCACAAGTAGACTTTAAAAGGATATTTTTTACAAAGTGAGACTTCCTACTTTTGCATTTTGCAGGTGATCTACTAAAAGCAGGTTCATTCAAACTTGATACTTCAGACCGATTTGAACTGTCTGCATCCACATTCATGGCAGCACGCTTTCTTTTCCCACGAAAGTCTATTTGCTTTGATCGCCCAGAAGACACTTTAGTTCTAAGGCAGCATGAAGGAACAGACTGGGTCTTCTGCACACCAGCAGCCATCTCAGATGATGTTTTCAGTGCATTTGAAGAAGATGCCTCATGTCTGGAAACCCGCTTTGGCTTTGGTTGAGAAGGGTCATCTAAAAAGTGTTTTAAGAAGGTTAACCACTGTTGTCATGTTTAAAAAATAATTAAAACTCAAAAATAACATCTTACCCTTTAAAAAAAATAACCGGTTTTAAATCCACTATGACTGAATTTTTTTATCAGAAACAGTACTTCCATTCTGCTTGAACACACTGGACCACAATTAAGATTTAGTTGACACTGTACTGTTACATTATCAAATGTTATTATTACGTTACTGTAACTAACTTGGAAATAAAATTAAATCCTTTTATTTTAAAGCAGCTGAGTAACCACTGTATGACACTTTTCCTCTATAGTAGAATCAGTCAGTCTTTGGAAACAGACAATAGCCCAGTTGAGGCACGTGACTGGAAGAAAATGTCCATAATTATGTCTTATGGTTACAAGGAATGAACAGTACAAAAAGTATTTTGGGATAATTTTAACGGCAGTCAAAAAAAAGCATTCAGAACACAAAGAAATCTGTTTTGAGGCTGCTGTTCAATGGCACCAGAGCCCACCACCTTCATCATGCTTTCCGGCTTCCTGTCTTAAGCTGGCATCAGCCCCTGAACACTTCATAACAAGCTACTTCATGGAGCTGATGCGGCTTAGAACTTCCCAACTCGATTTTCAGCCAGATCACCTCCTCCCACTGCTGGCCAAGTCCCAGTGGCAGCACAGGTGGAAACTGAAGCAGAGCAGCATCGCTTCCCTCCACCTTGTTAAAATCCTCCTACTGACCAAGCCCAAGTTTCTATTCATGTGAGCTTTTTATATTCAGTTGTACCTACCGTAGAATAAAATTACACGGTTAAAAAACAGACAACAAGAATACCAGCTAAATTTCAGTGCTTGGTTCAACAAGAATGTTCCTGCTGGATTAAGCTGAAATTCGTTAACCACTACAGTGAATGTGGATTTGCCAAAAAGCAAGAGAAACTATAAAAATAATCAGGTCCTAAGGGCTTAAGACAAACAATTATCATGACTTCTAATTAAGTTAGAAATGATCTGTTTTCACTAAACCCCCAAATTAGCACCTTTTCAGACTTGCCATGTATTGGAAATAACCTTGACAATACAACAGAATTTTTTTTTTTTTAAGAGAAAGAAAACAGAAAAAAACATAACTCCAAGAAAAACTGCCAACAGACACAGGCACTAAGTGATGAACCTGATTGTTTCATTAAGTCCATATTATCAACACTGCTTCTACCTGAGGCAGTCTTCCTTGAACCAGAATGTGGTATTTTTCTTAAAGGAAATCCATTTCCCTAAAAATAAAGATGGAGAAAATAAAAAAGTTAACTGCATACTTTTTAAAACCAGAATGTTGACATTTTGAGCCAAGCGTTAAATCCAACACAGCCTTAGTTCCACACACTCCCAGAAACATGGCAATGTACTTCATTTCAAACTTAAAACACAGTGCAAAGATCTCAACACAAGGACTCTCCACAATCCAAATTTTGTATCTTTTCTTTCAGTTTGGCCTATGGTTCCATCTCTCTCCACTTTCAGGGCCATTAGCAAGTCTGGGTTATATGGCAACATACCCTAGTTGGCTTTCCTCAAACAAATCATTAGGAACTTAAAAACCAAACCGACAGAAAGCAAGCACAGACAAGCAAATACAGAGGAAGGTTTGCTAAGGAGAAAACAAAACACAAACTAAATATTTTTTTCTGTTCCATTCATATTGCATTATAGAATCACAGATGACTGAATCACAGAATGGTCTGGGTTGGAAAGGATTATTTAGTTCCAACTCCCCCACCACAGCCAGGGACAGCTCACACTAGCTCATGTCGTCCAAGGCTCTGTCCAACCTGGTCTTGAACGCTGCCAGGGATGGAGCATTCACCACTTCTTTGGGCAGCCTGCTCCTTATATCTAACCTGAGCTTCCTCTGTTTTAAATCCATTACCCCTTGTCCTATCACTACAGTCCCTGATGAAGAGCCCCTCTCCAGCATCCTTCTAGGCCCCTTCAGATACTGGAAGGCTGCTACGAGGTCTCCAAATGTGTTCTCTACATGACACTGTTAGAAAACATTAGGTTGTAAGACATTTAAGGTAAAGACATTTTTTCTACAAAATACAATTTAAAGTTACAATTTCCATGATCACATCTAATCCAGAGTATCTCCCCTGCTTTTAAACCAGGATTTCTCATTTATTGTAAAATAGTTAAGACCCAGCTTACCCAAGCATGACCTAAAGTTCACAAAGGAACAGCAAAGCACATAAACTTTTTTACAGCTGAAAAAGGCAGTACCAGGAATCCTATCCTGATAGGATAAGAATCACTGATTCCACTTTTAATAAACCTTTTAAACACACCTGATGCGATACACTTGTTCCTGAGAATGACTTCCTTTCTCTGCAGAGAGCTCCCAGTGACACTGTGAATTCAGAGTCAGTTGGTGTGCAGGGCAGTTTCCTGGGAAGCCCTGGGGCTTGGCGCAGAGCTGTGATGTTCACAGTGCCATTGTTTCTATCGCAGGCTTGAGTATCAGCTTCTGGTGATGAACCCCATTTGTCGGAGTCTGAACTTGTGTCTTCTGGATCCATACAGTCAGTTTTCTGTTCCCAACAATTTCCACAAGACAAAGGTGCTCTTGTCACTCCTAGACACTTCTCATTTCTTCCCTGATCTGACTTGACAGTTTTATCCTTTTTCGCCAAGAAATGGCTGGTTTGAGACCCTGGATTAACAAGGAGTTTTTTAATCACAACTTTTGGGTACAACGAACCCTTGCATGCTCTGTCATTCTCTAAAACGTTTGCGTTGTCTTTTTTCTCTTTAATTCTTCTCCGAAAGGCATCTAACACAGGACTTGTGTTCTGTGTTCGGTCTGGCATCTTTTTTCTTCTGACCTTCTTTGGAGAAGACACTTTCTTTTCAAAATGCTCAGCACACAAAGCTGCATCTTTTACATTTCCACTGCCCGGTGAGCACAGTACAGTTCTGTCCTTATGGCCAAGGTCTAAGAGAGAAAAGACAAGTTATTCACAATCACAATACTGGGTGGGGAGGAAGTCTGACTGGACTGTAGTACTTGCTATTTTCTCTCTCTCACACATGCAATTCAAAATTAATTTACTTAATCAATTACTTTTGCTAGTGCCATGCAATTTACTTCGTATCAAAGAACTGCATGATCTATGTGTCACAGCTTCAGTTGCTAGTAACAGTTTAGCTCAAGCCTGAGACAGTCACTTGAATAATTACATCATTAAATAAATTAATTTTATTTGGAAATTAATTGGTTTAAAATACGTTTTTAGAAAAAAAAAATAATCAATGTGCACATATTGACATACCTGGACATACTCCTGACAGTGCTGCTCCAATTTGGAATGAGATTAAACTATACTTCTGCACACTTAGATAAACAAGCCTCACATAATAGCCCCCGTTTCAAAAAACACGTGCTTACCTTGGTTTAAAACTGGTTTGAAGAACTCTGTAATGGTCTGGTTTCTGAAGAGAAAACATAACTTTATCATTTTAAAAGAAAAAAATCTAAACACCCATACAGTGAATATTGAGAAAATTAAAATGCTGCAATTTATTTCTACAGAATGGGTTTTAATGCCAGCAGCTCCTGCTCTGTATAGATCAGAGAAAGCATCAGCATCCTCATCACCTTCTAGCCTTCTTCTGCTTGGCTAATGAAGCCAACCTGTCAGTTTCCTCATTCAAACCGTTTCATCATCCAAGTAAGCCTTAACCACCCCTCCAGCTTAAATTATGCTTTGTTAAATGGTACTGACCTCCTTTATATCCAGTATGTCAGATGAAACCTCACCAGTCACTTGTGTGATTGTTTTAACAGCCTCCCCATCTCCACCATCAATACTTAGAGCACCAGCTCAAAGAGTTACCAGGTAACTCTTACTGGTTGTTTCTCAAGGTGCAATAGCGGTAAGCAGCCTTATCAATACCATCAGTGCCCAAACCCTCTTTAACGCATTATCAGTTGCCATCAAGTCTAGCCACATAGTTCTACCTACAAGTTATACCTTGCTGTCCAAAAGCCTTTGTTTGTGGCATTTTTCCACACATCTGGTGCCAGGCTGGGATGAAAATCCCTACCTGCACTATTATCGGAGTCCCCAGCAAGAACTTGTACCAGCACTGCCCCTTAACAAAATACATGTTAGTGGCCTCCCTCAGCACACACATTAAAGAGCACCTTCTGACTTCCAACAGAAACAACAGCCGACAACCATCTTACTTCTACACATACACAACAAAAGAAATAGTTCTAAATGAGAGGGATTTTCTCCGGCGAGAGGTAAGTGGGATGTGAGAACACCAAGGCATTTCTCTGTGACAGAATGGCACTTCTAAAAATGGGCAGACTGTACGTTACTCGGAAATCTGACCATTAAAATGCAGCATGAACTCTGAAGTTGTTAACTTTATCTTCTCCCATATAGCAAGAAAATTTATTAACAACTTCAAGGTTACACTTAAGCCTGTTTTGGAAGTGTCTTTTCAAGTTAAAGATATGATAAATCACGAATAATACAGATTAAAGACCTTCTTCAATCTTCCGCAATATTTCTTTCTTCCAAAACAAGGCTCTATCGTTACTGTGTAACGGTGATTACAAAGGCAAACTTATTTATGCCAGATTCTAAGCACCCCTAAGTGACTGCTTTCCCAGAATCAATAACCATTTTCAAAGTTCACACCAGAAGAACCCACTGCTCAACTGTTCAAACTAAACTCGGATTTCATTTTCAATCTTTCCCTAAACTTGTTACTTTCACATTTCCTAACACGGCTTCTGCATTTTTAGCACCTGCACAAATACAAAAAGCTGCTCATGATGCATTGATACTTCTTTAATCGGGCTACTGGCAAGCAGTGAAGTTGAGAATACTGTAACACAACAAAAAAATATCTGTACTTGGAACACGCGTCTCTCCATCTTACCAAAAAGAACAGAAAAACTACTTGTCTCCAACCTGTCACAGCTTAATCTGATGCTTGTTCTTTCCACATGCTGAAGCACCAGGGTCCCCACATTTCAGTTCAAAAGGCTGAACTGCAGGTTTATTCACCCTTATTGCTGTTGCTGACTGATTAGTCTCCCTGTTATTGACCACCTCCCACCCTGACACCCTGACCTCACCTTCTCACAGAAAGGCTCTCTCAGTCTTGCATTCCTCAGGACACTCCTCTGATGCTTGTTTGTGACTGCTCTCACACCTGCAAAACCATGCCATGCCACAGCTTTCTACATTGCACATCTTTCCAAAAGTCCTCCGTTTTCCTAATTAAGCAACTGTACTTCTCCCTTCTAGGTTAAAGCCCCATCTCCAATACCAAACACTGCTGGCAGTCCAAATCTCATCTCCAGTTACCTCTCAGATTCCTCTTCTTCTTTTGGTTTTCTCTTGAAGACAAACCAAAACCAAAGCTTTCTGCTATCTTCTTCCTTCTTTGCACAGCCACTGATTTTGAAGGACTGCTTATGTCCGTCCCTCCCACATCCACTACCTCATTGCTGTCCGGCATTCTAACGCAAGAGCTGTCTAATAAAATTAACATTTGCTCCATAATTATACAAAGCCTTGCATAACATAACTCAGCGGATCGGGGCACCGATGCTAAAAGAAATGGTTGGGGTTTTTTTGTAGTCTCCCTGGGATAGGTTTAACTTCACTGGAGAGTGATCTGTCTTAGATTATTTGCTTTAAAGTGCTTATCTATTGACATTTTCTACTTTGCATTTGTAATTCTGCCTCTGGGAAGTGCAAGGGATAGGAAGTACCCAGCTAAGGCAAAATATAATTTCTCAAGTGCTGTCCTGAAACTGAGACAAGGAAGTGGACTAGAAAAACCAAACAAAGACAAAGACAAAAAGGAAGCAAGCATACAAGACAATACAAGAAGGAACATGAGAGTACTGGGCTTCCCAACCTGTTCTTCATATATATGAAAGTACAAACAGAGCTGTGATTTTCATGCGAACAGGACCGTAACTGTTCACAAACTATTCACAAAAGAATTTCCACTCTCGTTTTAATAAAAGGTCAAATTATCAGCTCTAAAAGAATGAAGAGCTGATGAAGCAACAACAATTACCACGTTTCACTCTTTTTAACCCAACATGAAAGTCACAGTTGTTTTATATATCTTTGTCAACAACTACATAGCTCTGGTTAGCACTTTTTAGCAAAAAAAAAATAATAAATTCAGCAAAAGATATTCAGCTTCACTAAAAATTGACCCTTTTTTTGAGAAATCTCATTTTAAGTGAGACACCAGGGAAACACTAAAAAAAAAACAGAGAGGAAAAGGCAAAACCCATAAATATGATGTCGCTTGAGGAAGAAAAAAAAAAAAGCTACCCAGCTGGGAGATGGCAGGATCCTTCCAGGTCTTTCGGGCACAACCTGCATGAAAGAGGGAGGGAGGAAAGTTTTCAAGTTGTGCAAAAAGACAAATCCTTAAGTATAAAATTATAGATTGGTTAGACTTGAAAAGGGCCTTAAGATCATCTATTTCCAAACCCCTGCCAGGGGTAGGGGCACATCGCACTAAATTATGTCACCCACGGCTCTGCCCAGCACAGCCTTGAACACTGCCAGGGATGGAGCATTCACAACTTCCCTGGGCAACCTATTCCAGTGCCTCACCACCCTCACAATAAAGAAATTCCTTGTATCTAACCTGAACTTCCCCTACTTTAGTTTGAACCAATCACTCCTGGTCCTATTGCTACAGTCCCTAATGAAGAGTTCCTCTAAAGCATCCTTGTATACTCAAATAGTAATCAGTATTACAGCCTTATCAGTGATTATCTCTGCTTGGATAAAATCTGCACTTTCAAATATCTGTGCTGGAAACACTAGAAATAGCTCAGAGAAAGCAAAGCCATGTAACATAGAAATGCACTCCTAAATGTTGCTACGTCTTTGATGAAATGGAGCATCTTGAAAAGCATCACAGAATTAAAAACCAATCAACCAAAACAACCAAACACGAAAACAACAGAACAACTCAGAACAGAAAGTCACAGTCTTTTTCAGACCACAAGCATCTTTTAGACAACCACAGCAAAACCAAAGAGCAGTTCCACTTCCTTGGGCTAGAAGCAACACAGAAGAGGCGCTGAACTTCAACTTTCTCCCTTTCCTTCAAATGTCAGTGCTATCAAAAAAGAGCATCAGCTGAAATGAATAAAACACGGCTAATGGCATAAGAAAATTATGACATTGCCTCCCACTACCTACACTGGAGACCTTGTCCCCTAGCACTGTTATCAGCACAGTTCATAGCTGGAACCAGCTTGAAATCCGAATCAGTGACAAGTTAAGTTCCCTCTTTAAAGCGGAACGGCTGAAGCTTGGCGAGCTCCACCGGCAGACTGCTAACAAACACCGACAAGTAAGATGGGAGGGTGCACAGTACACATAATTTGAACGATGTGCTGAAGATGTCCAGCAGTACTCAGCCAGAGAGGGATTTGTTTTGTTTCTTTGCGCGCTGCAAGCTACCTGGCTATGAGACCGCCTTCACCTTGGTCAGCAAACTACCGGCACCACCTAAAACCAACAGCAGGGCTAAAAACTGCCAGAGGCGCACTAACGGAACAGGAGGGCACCGGCTGCCCCCCGCGGCTGGCACACCGCGTGCTCCTTGACGGCCCTACCCCCCACCTGCCCGGCCTGGCCGGGACCGAGGGGCTGGAGCGGGGAACAGCACCGAGGGGCTCCTGCACCCCCCGCCGGCAGCGCACCCCCGAGCCCGGACCCGGGCCATGGCACACCCCGCTCCTCGGCGCACTCAGGGAGCCCCCCC
>JANRGW010023369.1:0-28491 GCA_024733675.1 Psilopsiagon aymara
CCAGGAGCAGAGGGAAGAAAAAGGGGGAAGTGAGTGAACAAACTGCGTGGCTGTTTTATGGCTTAAACCACGACACTTGTGCACTGTTTTTTAAAATACCTGCGTCATTTCCTAAAACTGAAATGCGCAGTGAGGTTTTCTAGCAGAAGGGTTTTGCAGCAGAACCACAGTATTTTGGTTTTCTTTACATCAAAAGCAGATGGCAAAAATATTTTTTATGTCTTAATATGCTTGTGACAATTTAATACCTCAGAGTTGTCCTTTCACTTAAATTATGCTGCATATGAAGCTAGGACAAGTGTTTCCATGCCTGTGTTCTGCTTTTCCTGGAACACTGGTGTCCTCTGGTGGACTGGAGTAGTAGCATTAACCAAGCTGAACTGACTCTTAACCTTAATGATATATTGGTAGTGACAAGATGGAAAGAGTAAATATTTGCTAACTGTTAAACAAATGTATAATTACTGTTCTTGTGGTGTTTTCAATTAAAGAAATTAAGACCAAGGAATGATCAAAAAGAGAATGAGTTGGTTATCTCTGTTTTGAGAAACATGTATGAAGAAAAACAGAAGGACCATGTCCATGTTGGGGAAGCAAAGCAGGTAAGTAATCATTAAGTTTTAGTTCATGTAAGGAGGATGCAGGAAAAAAAAAATATCCATTTTTATATCTTTCCAAAGGGAAATTTCCACCAATGGCATTTTGGAACTTCAGACTGCAGGGAGCAGTGAACACTGGTTTTGCTTATGATTCATAGGCTATTGTTCTGTGCCACAACAGACATATCTGATTTTGAGGTATCCAGTACAGTCTGATTTCAGGCCTAGGAGATAAGTATGCAAACAAGGTAGACCACTGATCTGGCTGTTGCTTTCTTCTCACTGCAATGAAAATTTGCTCTGTGTGTGTAATTGCTCTCAAATAGTCTGGCATTTGCCATCCCACTGTCTGTATGAGTCAGTGTCCTGACAACAGAACAGATTTGATTCTTGATAAAGACTATTACATTTACTTAATAGCTGAAAGTTACTTCTTGTACAAATGGTGATTTGAAGTGGCCTCAAGGAAGAGTAGCTGAGTAGGATTGCTACAGAAACCACATCTGCAACTCATCCATTTCTGCGGAACTGTTACCTTTCATTCTGTATCAGATTGTACCAGTGCTGTTTAACTGGCTGTTTATACAGCACAGTTAAGATTTTTCAGAAGCGATTAGTGATTTTGGATGCCTTGCTTTGTGACTAACTAACTTGAGACACCTCGAGAACGTCTGTGTTTAAAAGAGGATCAGCACCAGTTCTCTGAAAACTTTCAGTTCCAGTTATTTGACCCTTTTAAAAATCTTGCCTGTCGTACCACTGCTGGCTGGTAGTTCTGCCATGATGACTGCTGTTGTCTGTGATATAAACTAGCAAGTAAATGTACGGAGTGTAATGAGACCCAGAAGAAATTCAGACATAGCAGCAAGTCTTTATTTACTGTTTGTTCACTTTGCTAATCTCTTTATGGCTTACTGGCTAACTATTGACTTCTCTGAGGAAGCAGGAAGAAAACTATGCACGTTTTGTTCTATGATTTTTTTTGTCTTGGGCATCTCACCAGAAATATGCTTTCAAGAAAAGAGCATTATAGTTGTGTGTGACAGGAAGAAACATTGCCTGAGGCCCTCTGTCATCATACCTGAAATATTTTTATTTGGTCTAATGCCAGCCGATTATCAAATAGTTGTCAGTCATGAATGACTTGGAAATAGGGGTATAGGAAGCAAGATAACATCCTGATATGTCTTCAGTGTGATTTGAAAATCCCACAGGCCTGCTGCAGTCTGTTTACTCAGTTCCTGGAACCAAAATTGGTTAATCTCACGTTTGCAAAGATGGCAGTGCTCTGACAACAGCATTGACTTGCCCTTAGCTCATCATTTGTCTTAGCACAACATTTTATATTTACTCTGATAATTTATCTCTAGCACTGTGTAATAGCAGATACCTTTGAACGTGTACACTGGCAGTGTTATTTGTCTCAGCAATTATTAACCCATAATGCCCTGATGTCCCTGTTCCCTTCTTTTCTGCAAAGGTATTTGCTTTCCCGCTTTTCATAATTTATATATTTTTTGTAATATTTAAATCAGGGGAGCAAAAAAAAAAAAAAAAAAAAAAAAAAAAAAAAAAAAAAAAAAAAAAAAAAAAAACAAAACAAAAAAAAAACAACCAAAAAACACCCACCCCCCCAAAAAAAACAAACCAAAAACAAAACCTGAAAAGAAACCCAAAACCTGATGCTAGTACATGGGTCTTATCTAACAAAAATAACCTTCGAATTAAGTGTCTTTTTCATAAGAATGTAATAGCAGGCGGCATCCAATTTGCCCTCTGTTTTTAAAATGAGTGAAGGTAAAAAGAAAATAAGCATTTGGAGCTCTGAAGTTAGAGCCAAAAAGGTAGAGCAGCCTCAAGATGAGCCCCAAAAATAACACTGAAAATTGTGCTCTGGTATCAACTGCAGGTGTTAGGTTTGGATGGTAATATTTGCATCAGAGTCATTTCTGTATTTGCTACACTGGTCTTTGCAAGCACTAAAAATGGACTGAAATATTTATTTAAAAAGCAAAACTCTCAATAGACTGTTAGCTTTCTGATGGAAGTATTTCTACTGGTGAAATATATAGAAAAGTTAGATTGTTATACATCTTCCTGGCCTTTAAGGAGCCCTGTTTTAATATACTGGAGGCACTTGAGAGTTCTTGTTAATTATGAGCTTCACCATTTTTGATTAATTTCTTGGCAAGAAAAGTAAATCCATTCAGCAATCTCTAATCTGTTGCACTGAAACTTTTAGAATTCATGCAATTGTACTTTGTTGTTAAAGAAAATTTTCCAACACTGCCATAGATCCTTATTGAAGGGGCACTTCTGAAGCTGCTACACTCAATGCATTTCCTTTAGGAGATTTCCTGGTCTTATGTTAGGATAGTTTGTTAAATTTCAGTATAAATATCAAAAGATCAAAAGACATGAAATGCCAAGGACACCAAGTACTGATCCAGGTTATGGAAGTCTTCAGACTGTTCACTGAGATCCTGCTCCATGCTGTTGAGTATTTCACATTTATGTTTTTAAACACTTGCAGACTTCACAGCCCCTTACTGAGAATGCTGTAAATGAAGTGCCCAGCAGTGCTTCAAGATTCAGATTAGATATGTTAAAGAACAAAGCAAAAAGATCTCTGACAGAATCATTTGAAAGCATTTTGTCACGTGTAAGTATTATCATGGTTATTGCCTCTGAACATAATTTGTTTTATTTATTTGAATGATAGAAAAGTAATATTTGTTATTTTCCAGGTTGAATGCCAACCAACAAATATTAAAGGAACAAAAATTTGGCAGTCTCATTTCTCATCAGTAGTTCAATTGAACAAAGACCTAGTACACTTCAATGGCTCATAGACATGCAACTAGTAGTGATAAAACAAGGCTTCCAAAGTTTATTTCAGACATTGTATCTAACCTAACCTGCTTCCATGAAACAAATGGTGGCAAAAGCATGTTCTCCCTGTTATTACTGTGCACATAGAGAAGATTTTTATTTTAATATCTCCCCTCATTACTTCCCAGCCAGCATTTCTAGAGCTCACCCCTGTAAAATTCTGCTGTGAGCATGTTTAGGGTATGAAGCAAAGTTAGTGGTGCTACACAAAGTATACTAGCTACTGTTCTAATTTTTGCCAGTTTGTCCTGACTGGCATAAGGTGTCCTCACATAAGCACAGCTGTATATTGATTGCATTTTCCTTGTCATGGCTGTTTTGATGGAAATTCTTTATTTTGATTAGATCTAAGGCATTTTGCCTGATCTTCAAGGAGAGAATAGTCACTATTGTGAATGATGATAACATTTTGCATTTTACCTAGAATAACAGCTCAAAGAGAACATAAACCTTAACTTCAGAACATAAAAAAATGATACCATTTAAGGTGAGGAAGATAGAAATTCCATAGTTGTGTCAGCATATAAGAACCCATCAGTACCTTTCTTGATATTTTTCTTGGTTACATAAAAACATTATAGAAAAATACTGTTGAACAGATTATGCAAAAATATTTATGCTTTCTGATTTGTAGGCATTGAAATGATAATACCAGAAATGATGTTCTGTTGAGTATTAAATTTGTGTGGTTTTGAGAGCTTTATAAGCCTTCATGTTTCTTTTTATGTTGGTAAGAAGTACCTAGTGTGAAACTTTCCCATTTGGAATTTAGAAGGTACTTTAACAGTAGTTACAGTACATGTGTTCTGTATGTGATCATGTACATATCATGGAAAACACATAATTTCCTGTGAGAATTCCTCAATTCCACAGGATCCTTTAGAATGTCCTAAATGAAGCCTAAACCACGACAGTTCCTCACAGGAACAAAGGCTTTTCTTAGACATTTCAGGAAATTTAATTGGATACTGTCTTTGAAAATTAAAGACCCTGACTATGCTACACAAATCTTTTTTTGGTGTTCCTATGCATCATAATCCTAACTGCTGGTGTGCTTTATCTCTGCAGGGCAGTAAAGCCAGAGGTCCACTGGACAGTGCTGGTGCTGTGGATTTGGAGAGCTCTATATCCAGTTCCTTAAGCAACACGCATAAAGTAAAGTCTGGGGTGAACGTATATACTTGGAAACTTCAGATAATATTCCCTGAAAAGACTAGTCAGATGTGAAATGTGGTTACCAACCACTCATATAACTGTTCTGTTCTAACATCTTGCATTTTGTTTTGATTATTTTTTGAGAGTGAGCAACCCTAGAACAATCAAACAGTATGATAAAAACAGTATCACAGAGTAGGGAGGGTAAGTCTATCTTTTTCTTCCTACATGCAAGAATCCTTTTGCCACTTGCTGATCCATAGGGTCTGTCTTTATTCCTGTGCCAAGTACCTCTGAGGGTGACAGGGCTCCATTCACTGCAGGCAGCCTCTTGGATCAATGACTACCTTTCCTTCCCCCCATGTCATCCCTTCATCCCACCCTCCTGGCCTCCAATATTTAGCAATATATAAGTTTTTTAGAATTTGATAGTTGGTTTTCCAAATAATTTTTCGTGTGTTTCTGTTCTCTGGAAGTTTCAAGTTGCTTTCAGGCTTTTTATTCTGTTCCCCATGCTACAAAAAGAGAGCAGTGCAATTGAGTCTCCATTTGAATTAGAAAATCCATGTTACTGTAAATAAACATGTATTTTTTATATATCTTATTGTGTGAGTCTATATATGCAAAACAAAATATTATATAACATCATCTGAATCTTACAACAATGTGCAGTAAAATAAATGCAACAGTTACCATGCTGCTGATCTTAATCTGATTGGTTTCAGCCTGAAAGTGCACAGTGTGAATGCAGCATTGCATTAATGAGAAACATAAAACTCAAATAAGAGGTCGAGTAATTTCCTCCTTTGCATGGACAGAAAGCTTTTAGTCTGAACAAAACAATATAAACAAGCAGCATAGAAGAAGCCAGTCTTCTTCCATGGAGGCAGCCTAGTACTCTGCAGGTTTGGATACAGCTATCGATTTTTCTCTGGTGCCTCATCACCTATGGACTCCTGACTTCAGGTAGTCAAGAATTTGTTCTTACTGCTTAAGTTTTCAAAGAATGGCCAGCTCTGCAAGAAGCACATGAGGTGGTGAATGAAGAAAAATTCATGGGTTTGAACCGAAACAGGCATCTAGTCATAGGAATATTATATTCTCAGATGGGGTGCAATCTGTATAGTACTCTGAAATGCCACCTTTTTCATTGCTGTCACTTATCCAAATCTGACTCTTCTGTACTGTTTAGTACTCTTCTGTACTACCCCATTTCTTCTGAGTTGTACTCTCAAAATTACTTTTCTTCTGTAAAATGTAGACTATGATTTTTTGACCTAAATAATTAATAACAAAGACTTAAACCATCAAAGATTCTTTCTTTAGGCTATCAATCATGATAAAACATGCAAGTTCAAAGCAGATCTCTGGGATGTGAATAATGATATAAGACTGCGCCCTCAAAGACTGGTAATTCTTGTTAAGATTATTACCTTATTTCTTGCACTGCTAGGAAGCACCATTCTGTGAAAAGGAGAAAGACAGACTTCCTGCACTTCCTACAGAAAACACTGTCAAGACCAGTGGATCAGTGGGTGATCTCTCCAGCGATGCAGATGATTCTCCAATTGAGCTGTTACCTCAGCAAAGCTTTCGAAGGAGGGCAAACACACTGAGTCATTTGCCAACAGAAAGCCAGGAATCTCTGGTACCTGTTGAAACATCACCATCTGTTCCCCAGAGGAAACTTATGAGGTATCACTCAGTGAGCACAGAGACTCCTCACAAAAGAAAGTAAGACTTACTAAAAGCAGGCTATAATTTTGTTTGTTGAGGACATATTTTGGGATGGTAATTGCATACCAGGTATGTCCTCTTAATGGGTAAGAAATGTATCACAGCAGTGTGTCACTCACTGGAGGTTTGTAGGTGTTCTGTTTAAAAACACTTTGAGCCCTGTGTACTCCCCAGGGGAGAGAAAATATGAGATCTTGTAGTTCCACAGTATAAGTGTAAGCACAACATAGGATTGCTTCTATGGGGTTTTATTATCTTTTTGCAAGCAATATTCCTTAATGTTGGTTGTTTCAATCTGCAAGCAGTATAAAGAAATGCTACTTCTTATTATCTATAGAGAAAATTCCAGTAGCATTTGTGATCCTGAAAACCTCACTAGTTGGTGAATTCACGTGTGACTTCAAAATAACACAAAAACTGACATAAATTGCCTAATTCTTGGTAGAGGTGAGGTTCCTGTCTAACTTTTCAATCAGCCTATGTAGATTTTACTCATAAAACCAAGTTACTGCTTGCCTTCATACTAATATTCTTCAAACTGTCCTCCTTCAAATGCCTGCCTCTGCATCTCTAAAGTCTCCTCTTAACTTTATGTCAGTTTTCTTTGCTCCCTGTATATGGCTTTTCCCAATTATGATGGAAACACTCTGTCTGTATGCTTCTCTTTTGCTGCCAAAGATGTTCGTTTACACAAGTTAGATAGTAGGAAATTTCTATGTATTCCAGCTCATTTTTTCTCTGCAGGAGGTGGGGCAGTAAAAAAACATGCCTGCAATAGGTGATGACAGTGAAAAAAGGAGAATTATAGTATTTGAAGTGAAACATGACCTGAGTTGGTTTTTTGTCCCTTCTTTGAACCTTTTTAATTCTAAAATACTAGAATTTTTTTGCAGTGCATTTCAAGACTTGTAGTGTTTGTTGAGAGTTGCCCTGATGTTTGTAGCTGCTTGCTCAATCAATTCTTATTGTACTGTAGCAATGCAGCTAGAAATTAAATAAATTTTTAATTTCTTTGGTTATTCTTATTTAGGTTTGATCATGTAATTTTTAGTAATCCCAAGTGTGCATGCTCCCTCGCATAAAGCAAAAAGAAATCACCACTGCTTCCCTTTTTAGCAAATGTATAGAACCAGAAGAAAAAGTATACTTAAAGTTCTCAAAAATCACTGGAATTACAGACTTTTAACAAGTCTTGTACATTTTATAAGTGCTTTTGAACAGCTTACCTCAGTTCTTAAATTGTTTCCAAAGTGTAAGTAAATTCAGTTCTTCATGTAGCATTTCACTTCTCATCCATTAGAACTCTTGATCATATGCCTGGCTTTATTGTAGAAACCAAGAGGAAGCGCATATGAGGGAGAAGACAGGGGTGTGTCAGTGACAGTTTTTTGGGAGTTTAAATATGGTCACATGCTGAAATGCCTTGCTGAAGCCTGCAAGAGTGTATTTGGGACTTTACTGACTGGGTTAAAATGTTCAGCCTCTTATACTTCCTGCATTAACTGTGAAAAACATAGGAACTGGCTTATTTGTATATGCCAGGTCTCTTTCAAAGATGAGAGAAGTGATTTCCCTTTATTTTTATTTCCCCTTTCCCCCTTTTTCCTCTCTTTCTTTGTTTTGTTCTTTGTGCTACCTCAACTCCATCACTCTGGTTGGAATCCCACTATACGGTTTGAACACATCCATTGGTGAATCTAAAAGTTCTTCTGGTCAACTTGCGCGTTCTCCTACTCTAACTCGTCTTAATCCTTCGGCCTCTTCACCCAACTTCTTTAAATATCTAAGGCATAATTCAAGCGGAGAACAAAGTGGGCATTTTGCGCAAAAGAGGTGAGCTAGCTCGCATAGTTTGGGGAACTGTTTGTTTTACCATGTCATAAATGTGAAGCTATAGTGTAAATAATTTAATATGGACCAAAGGTGGTAGATTTTTATGGGAGAGGGGACTAACTGCTCCACTACTGAATGTAGAGCTGCTACCCATGTAATTTTTTTGTTTAATAAATTAAATTCTTTCACACACATGGACACATGACTTGTTTAGAATAACTGGCTCCAAAGAAACTTGCGTAGCAGACAGCAGCACTACTTAAGTTGTGTGAGGAGTAAGTTGCCAAGAATCTGTGACTCAGCTCACTTTGTCCTTCCTGAATCATTTGGTTCTGTTCTACCTTGTTCATGATAACACACAAACATATTACTACACTTTTGTGCCTGACATTAAGGGCAAACTGGCAAAGTTAAGTAAATGGGGCAAGAAGTAGGACTGTGGAGAGCTGATAGAAAGAAAACTCTCAACCAACCAAAAATCACAAACAGAACAGCACTCCCCCAAAAAACCCAAACCCAAGAATAACCAATCAAAAAAACCCAACCACCAGCTTGTGTATTTGTTTTTGTTACTTTGAGTAATATCAAATAATACTTTTCTGTGCCTCCTTTCTTAGGAATTCTTTACATAGAGAGAATGTTGAGCAAAGGACATTAACCCACAATTTCCCTGAAAACCTGAAACAAGTAGCTCCCTAAAAGTCTTAACGATGCAACTTTCTTAAACCCCTTGAACTAAAACTATTTATTTTAGCTCAAAAGGCTAACAAGACCAAACATCCTTGGAAGTTCTGTTAACAGTCGTTGATCATTGGTAGGCAATTTTTATTGCCTTTGCTGTTTATTGTTTGGTTTTGTTCTCTCAGGTGAAGGTTTCCTGTTTCCTCAACCTTGTTTCACCAGTTCCTTCAGTTACATTTGTGAACTAATGTCTCTTTTAATATAGCTTCACCTCAGAAGTATGGTGTAGGAAATGACTTTACAATGTCCTCTTTACTCTTCATTTTAATAAGACTTACTTGAATCCTGAAGATTAAACTCTCAAAAGTAGATTTTTCCAAGTAGATTTGGTAATGATTCTGCATGCAGAGTAGCAACTTCTTCCCTTTCCCTGTCATTTAAGGGTATACCATATCAAACCTCTAAGAAACAAGATTGAAAATGGAAATTTATAGGGATTTATCAAATGGGTTAATGAGTTTAATTCAATAAAGCCAAGCTACCCAAGTTGATTGTATTTTGTAAGTGAAATTACCATGTAATTGTGATGGATTTACAATATGATTTCAAGCAAAACGTCTATGCAGGGCTCACGGTGCTATGACCTTATCACCTTCATGCTCAATACCATCTGCTAAAGAACAGCTTCACTTCATACTAGTGCTTATCTCAGGATATCTCCAACCCCTGCACATCTTCAGGAAACAGTTCTAAATGCCATCCAGATATGTAATTTGTGGATTATGAGATGCAAATCTTTTTTAAACTTAGGTTTTCAGGAATAAATTCTCCTACTCACATATTTTTGTGTACTCTTCTGAGAAAAGGTCTTGTAATATCATTTGCCAAATAATATTTTTACATCTCTTAATTCCATGCAAAACCTGCTCATTATCTGAGTTGTTCTCACTTCCTTCTATTGGCATTCTTCTGAGCATGTTGGGGGCTTGTTATTTTAAAGGAGAGCAAAATTATGTTGGCCAGAAGACTGCTGATGAAATTTGATTAGTGCTCCTGTCTGTTGCATAAATACCGCCACAGTCATAAATGATCGGTCAGAAGGCTCGACATTGAAGTTAAAAGTTCCAAGCTTGTCTGTTAATGCTTCACAGAATGTTTTTTGCCAAAGTCTTAGTTTTCATTTGCCACTACAATGATTATCAGTGTCAGCTTTTCTTAACCTTTTCCCCTCAACTTAGTCATTGAAACTCGTATTTAAATAAATGTGCAATGATAAAGTTGGCATCAGTTCTGATTAGATTAAAGGAATTTACTTGAAACATGCACTAAATATCTTGGAATATAGCAAAGAATAATAACTTTACTGGAAGTACATTTATTTATATTGGAACATTTTAGTTTGCCCAAACAAATATGTATTTCAAAGTAGCGCATTGTTAGCAGTTTCAGTTTTGACTTTGGTTTCCTTAATATTCAGGCCTTCAGAATTAACCTGCTTTTTGTTTGAAACTTATCAGTATGTATTATTTTTGTTCTGTGGATTTATATTTCTTTGTTCTAAACTATGCTTTTCCCAACTGCACTCTCAGCATCTCCTACCGTACTGCCTTAAGGAAAAAGCTTCATTCTTCCTCTTCTGTGCCAAATTTCTTAAAATTTCTGGCTCCTGTAGATGAAAATAACACCTCTGACTTTAGGAGCACAAGGTAGGGCTCTCTCTTAAAGCCTGCAGGTAAAACTGTTTTCAAAGGTTTCTTTCAGCTACTTCAAATGCTTCTTGCACTTGCAAAATTTGATTTATGCAACAGTTCATTTGCATGTATTCTGCATGTGATTGCTGTGGGAAGGATGGAGCTGTACCAGACTCCTTTCCCATTACAATTGCAGAACTTAGCCATTTTGATGTTGTAATGATCATGCAACTTCTACCTGTGCACTTCAGTGATTATTCCTGCAAAAGCATTATATTAGCAGTTGTCAATTAAGAGAATATACATGGTTCCTCCTAAGTGGGGCAGAATAAAGCAATGAATAGTTTAAAGATGTAACAACTGAAAGTTACTAATGGGATTTTTAATAGAAAAACAGCATTGCTGTTCGCTATTTCATTTAATATTATGAATACAAAGCTTTGTATGTAGTTTGTGGATTACGTCAAATGAGTAACATACAAGGTTCCTGAACACTATTCCAAAGGTTGTTGTCTATTTCAAATGGTGACTTGTGAACACAAAGGGCAAAAGTTTTGCACCAAGTCTGTGTTGTGGATGAATATATTACATACCCAGTTCCCAGGAGGTTGCAAGTTTAGTTGGTGTTTATAAGGCTTCTTGATATATGTTGATAAAAGGTATCAGCAGTTCTTTGTGCCGCCTATGAAATAATTACTAGATTTTCTGGAGGACATTTAAATAGAATGGTAAAAATACATTATGGTGTACGTGTCTTTAATGCATTGTGTTTCGTACACTACTGCAAAGAAAGCTGCGAATTGATTAAAACTGGAGAAGAGCTGCCAGGCCCTTTTGGCGAGCCTATGTGATGTTTGCAGCCCTTGTATAAATCTGCTGCCACAAAGCAAGCTTCACTTACGTAGCACTAAGAGCTTGACCTGGCATGCGCTCAGCACACTGCACTCTGTAGTTGATGGTCACTGTTGTTACATTCACTAAAGACTGTGTTACTATTGATAGCAGATTCAGGCAAACTACTCACAATCCATTCTGTGCTCACTGTTTTAGTGACTATGAATCCAAACACAGCCAGCAGGCCATTGGTGAGGACAGCCCTGTAAGGACACGACGGCATTCATGGAGGCAACAGATATTCCTGCGTGTGGCAACCCCTCAGAAAGCATGTGATTCTCCCAGTCGATATGATGGTAAAGTCTGTGTTTATTTGCTTCCATGAATATTGTTAGTGGAGATAGAGTGGATCATTTTGTCTACTGAGCAGGCAAAGTTGCCTGGTGCTTTGTTTGTACTGTCTTTGCAATTTCCCACCTACTCTTTGGTCAAGCCAAGCTCATCAGCTGTTGAAGCTTTTAGTTTTCAGCTTTGTATGTAACATAGTTCCAAAGTTGTGTCAAATTAACTAGCTGGAGAAACAATTATTTTTGTTTGTACTATTTTAATGAGTTCTGGATCAAAAAAAGCATCACCATGTATTGCTCTGAAGAAAAGGTGAGGCTTCTGTTTCATCTTTCCGTGCTGCAATATAGAACTATGGACTAGAAAAATCCAGGCCTAGCAGAAAGAATTTAATTTCCTTTATGACCTCAGTTGAGTTCTGTAGTGTACTTCATACCAAACTGAATTTGACCACTTGTATGCTGCTCCACTCTGTGACTTTTGCCACTTGAGCCATAGTTTTCCACTGTTCTCATATTTATCTCCTGAAATTCTGTAAAGCCTAAGAACCACAGACTAGAAAAAAATCACTGCTCATGAGAGTTGCAGGTGCATCATTATATGCTTCTCACTTTATATGAGTCAGATACTACAGCACATGCTGAGACCAAGAATGCCTCAGAGAAGCTTGTGTCTGTAGATAATGGTCTCTATCTCATTCAGGCTTGAATTTCACAGCTTGAGCTCTGCAAGGTTTACCTCCTTCTTGCATCTTAAAGAGAGACTTTGATTAACTGGACACAGCACATAACACAGTGTTGTTAATGTAATGCTTGCACTGTAATTTGACTGATGTTGGGGAAGCTGTGTATGGGCATAGATTCCTTTTAGATTTAGTGTATTTCAGAATGAAGTGATCTCAAGAGCATGTTGTGTAAATACATGTTAGATGCTCACCTATACTGCAAGGTATGGGAGGGGTCAACCTCAGCCATTCTGTGAAGCTACTGATTTTGCAGATTTGGTGCATCTTTTTGTGGCTGGAAATGGTCTTACTTGGTTTTGAAAGTCACAAAACTTTCCCATGTTAAATAGGAAAAGAAAACCCTAAATTGCCTGTCAAAGCATTTTCTCTGAGACATAAAAGCTACAAGATACAATCTTAACAACCTACAGCTGGATAAGCAGAATAGTTGGAGAAACCAGTGTGGCCAAAATGAAAACAGGACTTACTGTTAATAGAAGGAGCGATTCAAAGTATCTGGCCTTTTTCTTTACTGTTGTTTTCTTTTTCTGTTTTTGTTCCAATGTACATATTCAATTTATGAACCCAGAGAGAAAGCTCAGAGTTAGGTTTTCTTTTTTATTTTATTTTATTATTATTTATAACAAGTATGGGGTTTTTCTATTTGGGTTTTCATGAGTCCCCTGGAATATTTCTGGCAGTAAAGAATATTCACTCATGTTCCAGCCTCTGTGGCCTTTAAGAGAGCTGCTATAGAGATGATCTAATTTTGGACTCGCCACCACAGTTAACTTAGTGACCTCTGTAGTTCCAAAGTAAATGTAACTATCATTCATTATCTTATTCCTCTTTCTTTGGTACTCTCTTCAAAGAGAAGCAGCACATGCAGTGGAGTTTATTGATTTTATAAGTTACCTGTTCTTTTAGTCTTTCTCGCTCTTTTTATCTTGATTTCCTTTCGTAACAGAAATTATACAAACAGCTGATGTATCACCAAAAGATCGACTTCAGCCGAGTTGAACAGAGGGCAAAGAAGGTTTTCAAGATGATGTTATAACATGTTCTGCAAAAGTAAGAATAAAGAGAGGGAAACAAGGGAACATTGTGAGTTTCACTTTATAGACTGACTCCAGTGACCAATTTCTCCATTCAAGTGCAGTAGCCGTACACCCATCCAGGGTACTCTACAGGAGAGCAGTGAGGAAAAAACCTAGGGATTTTTTTAAAAGTCCTAACCAGGAGACATGGATCTCTGTGAATCAGAGATGATAGTTATTCAGGCTTAGCGTAAGCCTAAACTATGTATTGCTTTGATCACATGTGGGCTTGCACTATCAAGAAAATGACACAGCTCTGTGGCAGTAATTTCTTTGGTTTGTAATCAGTAAATATGCATGTGTAAGATGTCACAAGAAATAGAGGCAACTTTTAACTTTGTACACCCAGGATGATCTAGATCCTCTTATTTGTGATTTGTATAGGCAAGTGGTGAGAGCTGGATCACAAAATGCATTGTGTTCGTTGTCACTCTGTGTAGTTAAGACAGCAGGATATGAAGGTGTATTTACTAAAAGTTTGGGGTTTTTTTAAAGGAAAACCCAGACAACTGGTCAAAGCTTTGGCTGAAATTTTGAGGTTAATCTGACGAGGTTCTGAACTTTAGAAATGTCTGGTGTCGTGAGTTCTCACATGAAGCTGACGACACTTTGAGTCCCACTATCCTGCACTTCTGGATTCTTTACTTCTTTAGGATCCAGATAGTTTGAGCTAAAACTCCATTTCCTGTATCTCAGCTGGAAAGAAATGATTGCTGGCAGTGCTTTGATGGTTGCATTGTGTATACTAGGCAGAGGTCATGCTGTTTGTTTTGCAGACACCATTATTTAAAAGGAAGGGTTTATTGTACATGGAGGAAGGTGTCCAGGAGAGTAGTGAAATGAAAACCAGTTCTAAATCAGTAGGATATTAAAAAAAAAAAAAAAAAAGTACTGCAAATAGATACACTAGAAAGCCGTTTTTGTCTTGCCAGTTGAGATTCCTGCCTTGCCTGAAGACTGGACTCAGTCCAGCTGCACTTAGGCAAGATGAGCACTCCGAGACAACAGAAAGCCTCAGATTTAGGAGGCTGTTGCTTTTGGCTGTTATGGGAGCAATGTCCAAAGCACAGGTCCTCCTTCAGCCTCCTCCTGCTTGTGGATGCTGCCAGTTTCCCTGCTGTTTTTCCCTTCTTCTGTACATAACTTTACAATGGAACGCATGATTTTGCATTTTTTTGCATTATGCAATTTGCTGCCTGGCAGGACAGCCAGGTGATGTCTGGTGGGCCTGAAGAGGAGGCTGATCTCTAGTTTGGAGATCTGGAAAGGTGCGTAGGTGAAATGTTCCGTAGAGTTTTTTATTGCTTTCCAGCTGGTAGCTGGATGTCTGCAGGATTGAATTATGGTAGTTCTATTGTAGCAAGCTACAGTTCAAATGTCCAACCTCATCTCCTGCTGTTTGCCACTTCCCATGGAATGGTTGTGCTGCTGCGGGTGGTGGTGGTGTGGAGCACAGGGGGGCATGGTTTCTCTCACTGCCACACCTTATCAGTAAACATGCATGTGTAAGATGTCATGAGATGTACATACTCAGTGTCTTGTCCTCTGGTATTTTTCTTTTTTGTTTATTTGTGGGGGTAGAATTAGTGTTGTATCCTGCAAAGTGGAAAGACAGAAAAAGAGGAGCACAGGTCACTTGCAAAATGGATCACATTTGGTGTGTTGCAATTCTATATTTCTTTTGAAAGAAGGTTTTTGTTAATCTCTTTATCTGAAGCTTTTTTTTGCCTGTTATCTGTATGAGTGCACCGAAGTCACTGTGGCTCTCCCACTCACTGTCTAAAACATTCTAAGTAATGAAAGTGTTTCTTCAGTTCTTTGATTTTTACCTTTATACCTGCCCATCCTACTTGTAGCTGGATCGTCATACTCCAAGAGTCTTTCTAACAAGATCCACAATTTGTGACTATGCAAATGGTTTAGGACATCCTAGTTCTCTCTCTTCACTGTTAAAATGGGAAAGGAACAGCTTGGTGATCATTTTAAACCAGCTGAAGTATGAGCTTACTCAAAAAAGGTGACTAGTTTTCAGTTTTCTCGTCCCACTCCCGGTATTACACAAGCCCTAGAGCAGGCACAGGGAGGCAAAGAGGAACACATCCAGGGAAGCTGAAGGTGGCTGTTCTTACCCTGCTCAGAACCAGGACACGCTTAGGTCAGTGCAGAGTTATCATGAAACTTCACCTTGCGCTGCAGTGCAGCAGAATATTTGCGTGCTTCTATTCAGCATCTTCAAGTCTCTGTGCAGTGGACTATTTTCACTACAATTTTCACACATTGACTGTTCAGAATTTGTCATAGCGGGAGAACTGTTTTGCAGATTGTCAGAAACTCCCAGCAGGGTAAAGTCAAGTACTAGGTTTAGAGGGTGTGACTGTACAGGTTCCTGAAGTAAGCGATGGGAAAGTGATGGTGTTTGTCATGAGCTGCAGCATGTTGGTGGCAGTAGACAGCAAGATTTTTAAAACATCAGTGTCAGTTTTAGAATGGATGATTTGTTCCAAAGGTGGACAGTGGGTTGGAGTTACATGTTGGACTGTAAAAAATTGCAATTCAGAGGAATGAGATACTTAGTATTGCTCAGCAGCACTCAGAAAACAGATTCAGATGGGAAGAAAAAATAACTTTAGCCAGAACTACTACGTAGTACTTTACAACTTGACTTGCAGAAGCAGATTTCTTTTAGAAAGTGCAAGTATTTCTGTATAGGAAAAGGAACATGATTTGTTCATTAAAATGAATTGTGTTTCAGTCTCTGACAGACAGAGGCTCCAAACTGTTAAATTCTAAATGCTGAAGAAAAGTTTGGATTTGAAGAACTGTTATTCTTAAAACCAGTTGTACTTGGCAGTTACCAAACTTTGTGGTGAGGGTTATATCTCTTCCATTATTTCTGCAAAAGTATTTTTGAATCATTTTGCAGTAGTACTGCAAATACTGTGAACTGTTGCTGTAGCATACTGTACTTGGAATCTTTGTGGTGTAAATTGTGTAATGTGTTTTCCAATGCTGTTTTAGTGGTTCTTTTTTAATAACAAAATTATTACTTAATTAATGACTAGTTCTGAAAATACTGTAGTAAAGCCAGTTGGTTAGAAATGACTACTCAGTTCTGCCTCTCTCAGGGTGAATATACTCCTAATCTTGATTTGTAGCACAGGAGCTTGTCTATATGCAGTAAGTACCACATATAATGTGTGATGGCTGCTGTGTCTATTGAAATACCCCGACATTAATTTCTCATTGCTTAATAAGAGGTAGTAATTACTTTTCAAGAAGCTCTTGGCTTTGAAAGAAAACTCAAACTGTAAAGAATCTCTTTGAGTTTATTTTAATCAACTGCATCGAAATACCCAGTTTTTCAAGAGTTACTCATTCAGCCATTGTCTTAAATTCTATGTCAGACTAGAAGAGCTTGCTTCGTATGATTCCACATCTGAAGCTTTCTGGCAACAGAAGGCTTCTGGTCATGGTACCACATCTGTTCACGAAATCAAATAATACAGACATCTCTGTAGAATAATAGGAATATATCCTTGATCATGGAAGTTTGCTGTTCCTCTGTAGTTTTGTATCATATATGAAAGAAGGTGTGGCACTACCTGAATGGAAGATCTGAAGAGAGATAACTAAGGATGTTGTGACAGTCCTTACATGACTGTGGAGATTCACTTGTTTGTTTGCTAAGTTGAATTTTGTAATGTTTAAAATGCAACAAGAAAAATATTGTAAAGCAGAAAACAAAATGCTTAATGGAATTCTTCCATTCACATTTTTGCTGTATTTGGCTTGAGTTCTTAACCCTGGAGAGCAGATGTGACCAGTAAACACTGTATTTGAAGAGCCATCTATATACAGCTCCGTAGCTGGGATGGTGATAGCACGCTATATTTGAGCCTCCTCCCTGTTAGCTTCCTATAAGAATAAACCAAGTCTTTTTTTCTACATGAAGTGCTGCAATTTCTAGTCAAAGATGAATCTTGTTATCTTGGTTTTGGTATTTGAGGTTGGTTAGACTAAGTGCTTCTGGAAGAATGTTTTTAAAATTTAGGCCTTTAGGTGGGTTTGTCACATCTGTTGTTTTTTACTTTGCATGTGTGGTTTCTCTTAGTGGGTTTCCTTTTTTTCTTGTTTTTGGGAAGCCTTGTTTGATACTGAGGTTTGAAAAGTGAATTACAAATGTAATTTTATAAAAAATAAAGTTTAAGGTAACTTTTTAATAACTCACTGTTGGAATGTCTTCCCACAGGTCCCAGAAAGTGCTCTGTATTCATTGTAGCTGTTTCTGGAGCTAACGAAATTTCCTATTCATATCACTACCAGTCAAATATTGTGTAATGAGTACTGCAGTCATTCACCAAGCTTTATTTAGTGTGGTGCCTGGTAATAATATACTGTGATACTTTCTTCATAATCTTTGTATTTTGTTATGTGTGTTATCTTTGCACGTGAGAATTTTGTATCATACAAAAATTCTGTAGCTTGCAGATGTACCATATATGAGGTGAAATTTTATATGGGAGCTGCAGGGAAAGGAGCAACATATTTGAAAGGGGTACAGGTCAAACGCAAGTTGACGAGGTTGGCAGATGAACAGGGAAGCAGTCTTTCCATGTGTGCTGAAGTGTTCAGATCCTGCTGAAGTGCACTTACTAATCTCATAAAAGTTTTGAAGGCTGTGCATTATTTGGATTTAAACACATGGCAGTTTGATTCAATGGAATGTGAACTCCCAGTTATGTTCAGTTGAATGGCTCTACTATTTATCTTTGCTTTCTCTGCTACCCTCCAGATCATTTGTACATAATAATGAAATACTCAGTTTCTTATTACAGTATTTCTACCCTTATCTGGATCTGGAAGCTGTGAGGCATGTCTGTCCATCACTGTGTTGTATACGTATGGGACATGGGTTTGTGTCTGGAGTTTTACTTTGCTTTGAGGGATTACCTGCACATTCCACCTCCCCTCCTTTACCAACCAAACAGCTGATGCAACTCTGCAAACTTTAGACAGGCCACCTGAGCAGTTAAACAGGTTCATTTTGGTTTCTATACATCCTGCCACATGCCAGCATGCAGATGGGAGGGAAGGAAGATTGTAAATGTGTTGCACTTTATCAAAGTAGACTTTAGACTTTCTGTTAAATGTCCATGAGTAATAAAAAGACAGGAAGAAAAGATAGAAAGGGAGCTGCAATTTGGAAGGTAAGATCAAGCCTAGGACTCTTCTGCAGAGGAATCAGAGGTAGGGTTGATCATCATAATTGTTCAGCCTACAGAATTTTGTAATCTTTCTACTAACTTTTATAGCCTTAAGCATTGTGGGTTAAATTTCTCTTAGTGAATACTGATCTTATCCGGTTAGTC
Organism: Psilopsiagon aymara; assembly: GCA_024733675.1. NCBI lineage: Eukaryota > Metazoa > Chordata > Aves > Psittaciformes > Psittacidae > Psilopsiagon > Psilopsiagon aymara. The sequence goes on from JANRGW010023369.1 coordinate 18,958, forward strand.
AGTAATGGACAAGAGATTTTCAGCCTAAGTGGAAGCAGGACCATCGTCTTCAGTAATTAATGCTTTTGGTTCAGGTGTTGCCAGTCAGTGGAGGAGGGTAATTGAATAGTATCTCTGATAAATTAGAAAGTGATCTTTTGTCAAGTTGATATGTGAAGAGCAATCCACAAAATTAGCACTGGGAAAGTAGAATGTGTATGTTAAAACAAGAAAGATTCTAGGAATACAGTGTGTTCAATTCAGTTCCTTGTATCTGTTTTGCAAGCCTCTTGGGTTTTGTTTTCATCTGTTGGGTTTTTTTTTGTTTGGTTCTTTTGCTAGTAGGTAGCCCTAAACTCTCTAATACTTTCTGACACATGTGTGTATATATATATATGTAAAACCAGAATACAGTTTGACTCTAAAAGAGATCTATATACCACCGAGGCCACGTTTAGGCTGAGAAGAGATTTGTTTCTCTCAAGATGTACATGCATTCTATATTGGATGCTGTGAGAGTATAACAAGAACTGAACAGACCTAGTGTACAGTAGGTAAAGTGATCTAAATAGGAATACCTTTTACTTTTTGCATTGATGTTTGGTGACCATTTTCATTAATTCCTATTTCTTATGGCAATGTTATTTTGTGCATGTAATGCAGTCTTAGAGGAATTTCCTTGATGATGGTGGTCTTATTTTTTTAAATTTAATATTTTATTCAAGTGAATGAAGCCAGTTTTAAGAGCATTTTCCTTATAATGGTATGTAACATTCACTAAGGAAAATCGGGATGAAAGCAACTCTATGTAGTCATTCTGCATAAAAATATGTAGAACATTGTTGACAGTATAGCGTTTGCAGCAAAAACAATCAAAATAATTTTCCTTTGGTTGTCAACACAAGTTGAGAATCATTAAGTGTGTGTTCCTTCTTTACTTGAGGACATTTAGCTAAACCTCTTTCATAACTGTAGATCTTAGCTCACAGAAGTCTTTCCATTTACCTGTAAAGAAAAAGAAAAATAAATTAATGCATCCCCCTTTCTTTTAAGGGATATAATAGAGTTTCTTCATTGTATGGATATTTCTCATAACCAGCTGTGTGTTTGAATGCATTTGTCAGTATTTCCTACTTCTTTTTGCAGCAAATGGTGATTGCCATTAAAGTGTCAAATATTTGACCTTGGCCTAATTCTCATTCCTGTCAAGTCTGCCCTTCTCTGAAATGCAGTAAATACCCAATACTCTGCACTTATATCCAGAGTTCAAGGTTGTAAAGGTTCAATTTATTTAGCTAGCTGAAAATGTTCCATTTCATATGTATATTTTAGCTCTTGAATTTAACTGTGGTAAAAAGCAAATAAACGCATAAGGAAACAGGTGGTGTTTGGAGCCACCCTATTTATGTATGACTCCTTGAGAGGAAAAGATTGACAGTGGCAAAACTGAGAAAAACAGAAGCCAACAGCTGTGAATGTTTCCATTCTTATTTAGTTGTCTGAGCTCAGTTGTGCTAGTGCCTTTGAAGAAACAAGAAAAGAATAACTGCATATGAACTGTGTGAGTTAATATATGGTGTAGCATTCTGAGCAGAATTTGAGGGGGTGAAAACCTTTCTATTTTGTTAATTTGTAGAAATGAGATAATGTGTGTGTGTTTAATTCAAAATCTTTATCACTGTGCAGGGCAATGATAAAGAAATGGACCCCTGAGCTACCATCAGAATAGTTGTTCCAGAATGCTCCTCCTCTAGGAGCTATTTGACATTGCATGCACAGATGTACATGTCCTTGTCTGGAGAGTCTGGGAATGGTTTTTGTTGCATTGATTTTAAAGCATTTTCTTGTATGGATTACTGGTCAGCTTGTTCTTGGGAAGATGTTTCACAGCTATTCTGTTGGCCTGAAGGAGAAGTACTGTTGTGGTGGCTTTCCACTGGGATTTGGTAGGAAGAGATGGATGGTTTTGACTATTCATTTAGAAGGTGGTGCATCGAATAATTTTTCTTCTAGATACAGGTTACATCAAGGATTACTGAGCCGTCAGAGTTGTCTTATAAACCAGTAAAATTAAGTGGTACTGCAGCAGTCATTAAGACCACAAAATATAAGAACTTTTGCTTTGTGTTAAGAACTTGATTGAATACAATGTTGTTTGCCCTTTCCCTAAAAAGAGAGATATTTAAATTTGCTTGAAATTTACTTAACGTCTACTTTATTTTGTAGTGTTTTCAGTCCTAGAATTACCCTACATGCATGACAAAAAGATATATTTTGTGGTAGACCAGCTGAAGCCAAAAGAAAAAGTACAAAAGGTTAGGATATGATTAAAAACTAGAAGTGAGGGCAAACATGCCTTAGGTGCCTGTCTCCTTTTCTGCATATTTGCTTTAAGAACTGTTAATCATCCCAGTGAATGGCCTTAGGTGGTGTTGTGTTTGTTCAACTAAGGGTGTGTGTTTTCTTTGTTCAATAGTTCAGAAATGATTCTTTAAATTATGTGGGTGCCATATTTGATTTGATCTGCTATTTGAATCATGCAATATTTCAGCTGTAGGTTTTATTTTTGCAATTTCTCAAACTTGCCTTTTCCATTTAGTTCTGTCCTTGTAAAACTGTAATAAGCAAGCCATGTATGCTTATACCATACCAGTGTATGGTATAGTGTTTTTATCAGGTTCTAGAAAAAAAATGTTCCAGGCTTTGGCCAATATGGTTTTTACCCACAAGAAGCTTCTAAATCTGCTTGACACTGTCATTTGGTAAACCTTGCTTAGTCTTGCTACCTCTTAGATATGTATGTATGTGTGTATATAAGGAGATACATACATACATAGATACATTTCTGTATATAGATGCAGTCTTCCAAAATATGTCCCTTCCTTCACCTGATCATGAAATCTAAGTAGTTCACAACAGTTTCTCTCTTTCAAAGATTACTCCGAACTCGGAGAGCTTCCACCCAGATCCCCATTGGAACCAGTGTGTGAAGATGGCCCCTTTGGGCCAGTGAAAGAAGAAAGGAAACGGACACCCCGTGAGCTTCGCGAGTTGTGGAAGAAAGCTATTATTCAGCAGATACTTCTTCTTAGAATGGAGAAAGAAAACCAGAAGTTACAAGGTTGGTGCACCCTTCTGCAACAGAGGTTAACCTTTTCATTTGCTCTGTGGCTTGGCAGTAGATTGGACCATGCCTTAATGAAATGTTTTAGGAAAGTACAGTTTAACAGCATCTCCCACAGTTCTCATTAGTGTAGGTGACAACTTACACTCATGCTTTCATCACTTTATTATTTGTTTACTTGATCGGAATTGGTACTTGTAGTTTTACTACATCTGAGGTTTTTTTAGGCTGGTGTCAAGAAGCTCTGGCAAGGAATTCAGCACAATAAAGTTCTGCATTTGCATCCATAGATCATTGTCTGAGTATTGGTCATGACACTGTTCTGTTTAGCTGGTTTCGAAGTTCTCAAGGAGCTGGTTGTGGTCTTCAAACTATGGGTGCCTGTTGTAGTGTACACACTGTGCAAGCAAGGTTTGCATGGAGTAGTAATAGTTTAGATCAGTCATAAAGATGATAAGGAGCTTGAGAAACTTTAATTTGTAGGGGTTTTGTAACACAAATCTGTTGTGGCGATTTTTTCACTTAAATCATAGGTGATTAAGAATACATGTTTTATTGTGCCAGCTACATACAGAATCACAAGTGATTGCCTGGAGATCTGCTCTTTCGAGGATGTGAATGACAGGGAGAGAAATGTTTATCTGGCTGATTTTAGATGTCCAGGAAGGGAGTAAGCACCTGTGTCCTGAAGGGGCTGAGGTACCTGGCCTGAAAATGGCAGTTCTTCTTTGCCTTTGTGAAAACTTGAGGAAGGATTGCCTTCCAGGAAGAACAACTGTGTAGACAAAGGGCCCAGCTGTGTGAAAATATCAGTATACCAGACATGAAATCCTTCTTTCAACTTGGGCTAAGACTCCCAGCTGGAAGGAGAGAACACCTCTCTCAAACATTGGATATGGCTTCCCAGAACACAGTCCATTTGTAGGCTCCTGGTAATGTAGCTTTTCTGTTTCAACACTGATATCTAAATACCTGATATATGAGTTTCCTGAGAACCCCACAGGTGACAGACATGTTCCCAGCATGGAACTGCTCATCCAGTAAAATAAAGTATGGCAATGGATACCACATACACAGCACCCTTTGCTAAGGGGCCATCTGGAGAAAGAGGTTCTGAGAGCAATGATACTTACAACCAGATCAGCTTAGAGCTGTGAAGAAGTTTTTCCAAATATCCAATCTAATCTAAACTAACTTCTAAAATTTGGAATTATCACTGAGCTACAGAGTTAAGTTTTATTTTTGCCGTGATTCTTTGACGCTTTCCCAGCTATTGCTTTTTTCTTTTTTTTTTAAAATCCCTTATACATAACACGTGAAAATACAATGCAGTGTTCTTATAAATTGTAATCTGATAAGATCACCAACATTACAATGCATCTCTGCTTCAGAAGCTCTGATGATCTAAAATGTCTTATTTAAGACTGAGTTACACATTGACTCTTCTGATTTCTTCATTGGAGATATTAAGAGGCCCTCATGAATACATCATGTTTATAGTCCTATTTGTGTTCAGGGTTTTGAAAGTTTCTATACTTGAACTTTGCTTTAGATGTAGTGTGTAAAAATGGATATACAAATGATCACCTCTTAATTATTTATTTGATTTTTTTGGTTTTGGTTTGCCGTTACTATTATGAAGCTGCATGCATAAGAAATAGACGACTGTGTTGGTTGTGTATTTTTATGTGGTGTAGGTCATCTGCACTGATTTTTTTCTTTTAACAGCTGGGAAATTGAAAAAATCCTGTTAGGAAAATCTTGCATTTATTTTATTTCTTTTTGTCCTATCACTACAGTCCCTGATGAGGAGTCTCCCTCTGGCATCCTTCTAGGCCCCCAGTATCCAAGTGAAATTAATATGTTACAAATAGTAAACAATATTAACTGGTGTGTTCACGTTATCACTTCCTAGCTTCAGAAAACAATTTGCAGAACAGACGTCTGAAACTTGACTATGAAGAAATCACACCATGCTTAAAAGAGGTAACTTTGATTTGGGAAAAAATGCTGAGTACACCTGGAAGGTCAAAGATTAAATTTGATGTGGAAAAGATACACTCTGCTGTTGGGCAAGGTGAGCACAGTTTGCTATTCTGAGTTGTGTAAATGCACTTAAATTGTGTTAGAAAAGGAATAGCATGACCTCTTAACCACTACTTATAACCAGATTCTCACTAAAGCTGTTCTTCAGGCTGCTGACTAAACAAGTAACAATGTTGGATATCTTCATGGTTATATGTAAGTAACAGCCCCTTTCAGCAGTAGCTGCAATTCTATTACTGGAGTTACTATACTTGGTATGCAGTTTTGAATTAAACTTGATTTTCTAAATTGAAAGTTATCATTAAAGAAGAAAGCCTGAATAATGACAAAGAAATAACTGTGTAAATAACTGAAGAAACTGCACTACAATCTGGAAATTCTCTGTTCCAGCCTGGGTAGTACGCACATATACAAACAATATACATGGATATCTCTGTAGCACTGCCTTTCTTCCCTCAAATTCAGCAACACATTGTACCTGCTAGCACCACCTACAGACTTCCTCACACCTGCAGGGCTGAGCAGCCATCCTCTTTCCACTGCCTGAAAAGTAATGTAACCTAAGGATGGTTTTAAATGTTCTAAGAATTAGAACGTTTGAATAATAACATTATTACTCAATGTTGTTTATGCCATGGCTGGATCCAAAGGCATTATGCTGAGTGCTGTTTGTAGCCAGTGGGAAAGATGGCTACTCCAAGGAGTTTTTCAGTTCTAAACAAAGCTTTCCACCATGGGGGTGTCAAGAATTCACCACTAGGAGAAGTTTACTATTTTAAATATTGCACCTGCCTATATGCAGTTATTCATCAAATTAAATCAAATAGTCCACTTAAGATAATTAGTACATCAAGATTTCTAACAATATTAAATGCCCTAAGCACAAAACGCTGCAGAGTGAGGGAAACTCATCACAGGTTTCTCCCATTAATGTAGGTAAAGGGCTCTGTTGAGTCAATATGTGAGCATGAGAAAAACTTGGTTTCTGTTGATAGTCTAGTGATGCTGGCCTATGTTACAGTTTAAAATAAAACTTAAAAAACTCAGAATGATGCAAAATAAATAGATAAATAAAGCACTGCATAGTGGATCGCTAATAAGATGCACATGCAAGTAGCCAGTAGGTTATCCCTAGCTCTTACATTGCTATTACTATGCTCTCCTCAGTTATGTCAGAGTTCTTATAGTGATGTCAAATTTCATACATATGCAGAAATGAAAAATGCATTTAAATTGAGTTCAGGAAGTTCTCATTTAAACCAAACCCATTAAAATTAACTTGAGCAAGCAAGGCAAACAGGTAAGAATTGCGGGTTCCAGTTAGCATGGGGCTTAAATCAGGAAAGCAGTATACAGAGAAAGAAATTCAATCTTTTACATATAGAAGTCATTCAGCAAACCACTACAAATATACAAAAAAAAAAATACAAATATAATACTTGCTTTCTGATTATCTGCATTCTGTTGTCGTCTAGATCACATCTCATTTGTATTTGTTTATGCTCTTGGTATGTGTGCATCCTACCATCCTAAAACTTTTACTCCTAATGACATTGTCAGTGCTGTATTAGTGAAAAATAATTAGTTCTATCGTAGTGCTCTATTGTGTACTTTACACAGAAAAAATGGGCGATAAGCATATAACTTTGATGAGACAAGTGCTGCAATTTTTGCTGCCTCTTCTAGTGCTTCTCAGACTGTGTGCAAGGGTAACCTTAGGCTTAGGCAGCTCACCCTTTTTCTACTTTTAATCTCTTCTGTTAAGATAATGTATTTTATTGGTTAAGGAAGTATAAGCACTTTAGTTTGATCTCCTTCTGTGGTCTACTGGAGATAGCAGATACTAATCTAGGAGACAGGAATCTGCTTGCATATCTAGCAGATATGGATCTTCAGTTCCTCAATCCTGTTAGCTCAAGTGTAGCTGAACCCTCAGTAGAAGTGCAAATTATGGTTTTAATGACTTTCTTCTCTCAGGAGTACCACGTCACCACCGTGGGGAGATCTGGAAGTTTCTAGCAGAGCAATACCATCTTAAACATCAGTTTCCCAGTAAACAACAACCAAAGGACACACCTTATAAAGAACTCCTAAAACAATTAACTTCCCAACAGCATGCAATACTTATTGATCTAGGTAAGTACAGTAGTGGTCTGAAATTAAAATAAGGGGTTTATGGTCTCTGGAAAATAATTAAAAGAAATTAACACACAAAAAGCCTCTCACCATTTAGTAATAGGTTGTTGGGAAGAACTTCTTTTAATCTGGTGTGAGAACCATTACTTGACACCATTAGGAAAATCGGAATTTGCATTTCAAACACAGAGGTCCTTTGAAACATGTGGTAATAAGACACTGCTAGATATAACTGTAATGCATCTGTGTTTCATATATTGACAGTGAACTGCAGAGGCCCATGGAATGCAAACTGTCAAGAAAGGAAGTCAATATTAAAGTGCAGACTGTTGAATTATATGCTGTTTATTCCTGATGTCCAGTGTTTGTTGTCCAACACTTTTACTGGAAATAATGCAGAAGTTTTGCTTTTTGCTTTTTTTTCAGTGGGTAGTTTCCAGCAGTTGGTATTTTCACTTGTATTAAAATAATTATGAAAAGATATTTCTAATAATAATTTCTCAAAAAAAAAGAAGGCTTTTTTAAAGGCAGGTTATTCACATTGCTGAATTTTAAGCAGTAGCTGGCTCCTGACTTAGGGAGAATGAATCGTTCTGTTGTGGCATATATACTGTAGTTCATTGAGTTTAGCAGAGAGAGGTTAGGAATCAAGGCTCTTAAGTCTGAAATTTAGATGGGTTTCAGGCAGGCTTTTCATCTTCTTGAGTAGTTTTCCATTTTCCCTCACATTTATTGGTCAAAGCTCAAAAAGTATTTTCTAGTGTTAGAAGGAAACATGAGAAAGGAAATCTAAATGGAATTAAATGATTGTTTTAAGGTTGGAGCAGAAAAGTTTGCGTCGGATAATTGTAAAAGACCAATCTACTTATACATCAAAAATATTCTGCCATTTTTGCCCCTTCCTGTTATTTTTTCCTGGTTCTTTTCCTTCATCCTTTTAGTTCCCTTGTATGAGATTGTCTTTCATTGGTTGACTCTTGCCACTGCTAGACTAAGACAATGATAAAACCCAGGAACATTCACTAAGACCAAAGGTCAGTACCCTCTGCAAGATGTGGATCATTGTTACAGTCTTTGGTTGCTGCTGCTCCCAGTTGGTTTTGTTAAGGTCTGTGTCAGTACCAGTAACCTCCCTGTCTCAGAAGCTCCCTCAAGATAGCCATTTGTTTCGTAGACCTCTCAGAGGTACTTTTTGGCATTCTCTCTGTCTTCCCTCTTGAAGGCGCTTCTGTTTTCTCTCCCAAGCAGTGCGTAACTGCTCCTCAGCTGGGTTAAGTATTCTGTGGAATCTGTTGCAGTCATTAAAGAAATTCTAACATGACAGTAATTACTCAAATATATGTGATTGTTGAGTTAGGTGTTCACATGCCTAACTTTTACCCTGGCAAAAGTATTTGTGTTGAATGCAAGCCATCTGATACAAGTTTATAACACCTCACTGCTATATGGCTGAATTGGAAGTTTTCACAGATAATCTGCAGATTATCCTCATGAATATGTAGTTGTGGATAGTTTTAAATATACTGTTTTCTGCTCCTTTGGATATTTTAATTTAGTTTATTGTCTGAGAAACAGGGAGCTGATGTTTTTTCAAGAGGATTCCAGCTTTTGTGTGTGGGATAATCCCACATTGAACTCAGTGTTCATTATGCTCTTTCCTAATAAAGGAGAAAAATTAATAATGTCTTCCAGAGCATGGTAGAACTTACTGCAGGCTTTTGTTATGGGGTTTGTGGTTTGGGTCTGAGGAGTTGTGTGGGACAATTTAAGAGGTTCCATAATCACTACGTTTGATTAAAGGGGGAAGTTATGTACTGCACATAAGCAAATGTCATGATAGAATGATAAAAATATATGGGAAGATCTGTACTTTTTTTGAACTCAGTGATTAATACCTCTTATATTATTTCATATACATCTTTTCTGTGCAGAAATAATACAGAGCAGTCCCATCACACTTCTGCTCTTTATAATTATGCAGATAGTATTTGAGTATTTTTCATTGCAAATGGAAGGCTATACCCTAGAAGGCAGGGGGGCCCAAGACTCTTGGTTGATATTCAAGGATCACCTGCTGCATGCTCAGAAGTGATACATCCCCATTAGAAGGAAGTGCTGCAGGAGGGCCAGGAGACCTCCTTGGATGGATAAGAAACTTCTGAGGAAAATTTGAAGGAAAAAAGAGGCTTATAAAAGGTGGAAGCAAGGACAGGGGGCCTGGGAAGAATACAGGGATGTTGTCCGGGAAG
>JANRGW010023372.1:0-16647 GCA_024733675.1 Psilopsiagon aymara
CACCTCCCTCAACCTGCTGGTCACGCTCCTTTTGATGCAGCCCAGGATACGGTTGGCTTTCTGGGCTGCGAGTGCACGCTGCTGGCTCATGTTCATTTTTGCATTGATCAACACCCCCAAGTCCTTCTCCGCAGGGCTGCTCTGAATCTCTTCTCTGCCCAACCTGGGATTTTTTTTTTTTTTGCACCAAATATACATGCTTCAGGCATCAAAACCCCATCCCTAGGGATATCAGTAAAGAATAGTATTTTATACAGCAAGTGTGTAAAGGGTTGTGAATCTGTAGCCTAAGAAGGACATCCCCTTGCACCCACAAATAAAAGTTTACCAGGTCAAACAATCTGTGAGACACGGAGCTAGCAGAAAGCAGGAATGGAGAAAAAGGCGATTCCGCTGAACTCTGGTTTTCTTTTGTTGTATTCATTTAGTACCACAGCTGTGGAGCTGAAGACATTAGAGACTATAACAGAATCAGAATGAGGGACTGGGAGTAAAAAGGTAAATTAAAAAGCAGCCAGTAACAAAACTAAAAAACCAGCAGACAACCAGATTTCACTCATTCAAGAATTTTTAAAGAATCAAAGGATTGTTTGTATTGGAAAGGACCTGAAGATCATCTAGTTCCAACCCCCTGCTATGGGCAGGGACATCTCGCAGTCAATCATGTCATGCAAGGCTCTTACTTCCATTTAAATCATGTAACGTTCCAGCATGAAATGGTGAGTTTCTTCAAATACGAGAGGTAGATGCAGGTAAAGTGAAGCTAGATGTTATTCCCTGGTAAAATACTTGCATGGCTCATTGTGTAGAGAGAGAGAATTATGTTCTTCAGGTGAACCCTGTACGGGAGAAGCTGTGTATGGAAAGAAGAGTAATAAAGTTATTAGTTGTTAAAGTCCACTTTCATTGGCAATAGGACTTGAAAATAGTGGCACTATTGCGTAGAAAAACAAGGAGGAAGGGAAGGGGAAGCATATTGATGCACAAAACATTCTGGTGCCAACCATCATTCCAGAAATATGAGACCAAGCAGATCCAGGCATCGGGCAGGGGTGCATCTAACATCCTCTTCAAATTTCAAATGAGTTAACCTCTTTTCATTTGGAAAGCGGTACTTTTAGGATGTGGGATGAGATGTCAATATGGCATTGTGTTCACAACATGCACCGTTACTTCTTTAGGGGGTGATCATGGCCCTTGCTCTGTGTTCAGCATGTAGAAGGAAAACAGTATGATTATTTTCTTGTGGTTTGGAGGCATGAGTAGTAATTACCAACAGCCGGCTATCTTGTGGCTGCAGAAGCATGGAGAAAATCTTACATCATTTCCTTTGTGGCCCTGAAAATCTTTTTCACTAGATGAAAATGTGAGAGAGTGATATCTGTACAAATGCATATTTCTAATGCATAGCTCTGCGTTAAATAGAACTTTTTAAACTTGGGGAGTAGAGAACTGACAACATGTTTGATATTATCTGATTCCAGCATCTCCTTTGATTGGGATTTGGAAGCTGATTGTACCTTAGGAAGCACCTAGAATGGATTTGAAACCTTGCTGGAAGTTCAAAAAGAAAATGCATTGTTATGGGTTATGTGCATGATGGGTTACATTACAGTTGAAATGAACCTTAAAATAATTGCAGAATTTTCCAGATGTTCACTAGGTAGCCAAACACCCTGTTATCCACATGAAAAAAAAAAGGCAGAGGCAGTATCTCTGGCTCTCTTACCTGCCATTTGTGCTGCTGCAGCAATAATACAATAAAATATTTTGTTTCTTTAGCATCTAAGAAAGCCGTTCATTTTTGAGGGGCAAAAGGAATATTAATGCTTATTATTAATAATATTCATGGTTATGTTTCACAACTTTTGTTACTTTACTATATAATCTTGTTAGTGGAAAAGCCGTATTGTATATGTATTGTTGGATTTATCAGTTAAGGGACATGTCATCAAGCATCAGATATTCTTACAAGTTATGGAGTGTCCAAAAAAAGGCAGATTTATGTAAATCATCCTGAAGCCATATCCTCATGGTGATAATTTTTCTAGCTGTTTTTAGATAGAGAAATGGGTACTCACACGTAAGTCCCAAAGAAAGCTACCACACGTTAATAAGGAATCTTAATAACGTCATGCTACCTTAAGGAACAGTACAGCCATAGAAAAATGTGTTTCACCTTTTTCCTTGGAGAATCTGCAAAAGCTGAAAAATTGTTTTGTGTCACTCATTATATGTGTACTATATGACCTTGTAAAGAATGAGTCTTAAGTCCTAAGTGGTCAAAGGTAAAGCCCCTGCTTGAATCTTAATTTTCAGCCTTGCAAGTCATTTCAAGATGATCAAATTTAAAATTGTTTCTGCAGCCATATTGCATTTTCATATAATAATTTTCTTCTGAAGTTCATTTTATTCTCTTTATTTTTCCTTGTATTTCACTTACCTTTTAAGTCAGACTTGAAAGAGGCTCAAATGCTGAAAGCAAAATTACAATATTGAGCCAAGCATGCAGAGAAGTAGTGTCGGTTGAATAATTGTTTTGAACAAGGTGAGAATACAAGAAGTCAACAAGTAACTAGAGTTAATATTTGATCCTCCTTGTGAAAGCAGATGGCTGAAGGATTTTAACTCTGCCTGTTAAAAAAAATTGCAAGCACTTTTTAACTTGCAATTATTAACAACATTAGGGGAAAAGAGCAAAATTAATCATAGAAGTTTTCATAGCTGAAGTACTGAGAGTTTCATAGCAGGAGATTTAAGTATCCACCATAGTTTTTCTCATGACAAGCTAAGAGGAAATGATGAAACAGCTGAGAATATGTATGATGAAATATATTAAATTACCCTTGGTTTGCATTACACAAGTAAAACGTTAAGATCTTTGGTTTAAGATTCTGTATGGACTTTCTTATATATAGTATTGGGAAAACAATATTGAAGTAATTTTTTAGTTAAATTCATTTATTCTCTGAGGTTAGAAGACAATCATACGAACTGTAGTTTGAATAAAGTAGTGTACTAACCTAGTGAGTTCTGTAGGTTTTATCCATCACCAAATAATGCTTTCTTTTTGTAACATGGGCAAATTTGGTACTGTCTGCATATTCAATACGTAATCCCAAAGCAGAACTGTAGCAGTTAATGGTAGAGAATTACAGATATCCTGCATTGTGTATATAATATCTATATACTTTTTCAAATTCAGTGTGCAAGAAAACACAAACTTTTAAAAAAAAGATTAGCAGCAAAAGCACAGGAATCATAACCAATGGCACAAATCAGAGCACCCTTATTTTCTACTGACTTCTGTACAATGCAGAGATGTTTTTACTATTTCATGATGTGCCTTTTTTTTTTTTTTTCTTGCCTATAGAAGAGTCTTTTCCTTTACAGGATGTGTGAGGATGAAAGACAAAAAGAGTCATGAACAGGTAAAACAAAATCCTACATAAGCTAAGTGCGTCACAAATAACAGCAAGGCACTGCTAGTAGTTTTGTTGAGATAAGATTACAAAATAGTGACTTCAGGTTTTCTTTTCATTAACCAGGGTGAAAGGTTCCTTCTTTAATGTACGGAGTGATTACACTTGGAATAAAATGAAATGACATGAAAAGATTATTACTGAAGAAGACCATCCTTCTGATTATTTTACAGCAATCTCATCATAATCAGTATAAAATGCCACCCAAATATTACCTTCATTCTTAAAATCTCAAATGGTAACATGTAATAAAGTAATAGAGGATTTCTAGCCTGGAACATAAGCCACGTGGAAAATGAAAAAAGCATCTACTGATGTCTATCATCTTTTACATGTTCCTCTTGATGCATCAGTTGCTTATACTGAATAAAGGTGAATGCAAAGGGGATAGAAGACTCTACCACATCAGGACGATCATGACTATTTCAATGGCATAGGGCAACGGAGAAGTCCTCCAAGTTCTGTCGCATACTTTGTCCTCAGACTTTCCTCATCTTTGATGATAATGGATATGGACATTGCATTCTCCCAAAGGCTTGGGTGCAGTAATCTTACGTGTTTCCTTCATAGCTTTTAGAATGTAGATGAGAAGGAGTTTGTGATGTTGTTTTTCCATTTTTTTTTAGGGAATCCTAATAGTAGAGCACATGAAACAGGAAATTGCACGGTTCTTATAAACAGAGTTGCTGGCGCTGGGAAAAGAAACAGTCTTTGGCCAGATTAATTTCTTGAAGGTTTTTTTCTTAAAAAAAAAAAAAAAAAAAAGGTAGACTTGAGTATACCAATATAGGCTTAATAACTGCAGAAAATAAAAGTAATAAGGGTAATGACATTACAGGTTTTTTGGGAAAATTATGCATCCAAGAGGGAAAATCAAGCCTGTACTTATAGTGAATGGAAAGGAAGCTTGACTTGTGTCTTAAGTAGTTATTTTAAAATGGAATAGAAGTTAGGCCTCGAAGATTATTCAGGTTTTTCTTAGTGACATGGAATTTGGTTCTGACAGAAGGAGATCTTTTAAAACTGATATAAGTCTGCCTTCCTTTGTTTTTCTTTAACCAAACAGTGCTACTTTAAGGTACAGGCTTTAATTTGCCATCTAAAGAACTGCTTATGCACCTGAGTGTTCTGTTGGTTTAAAGTTCAAATAAGTGTGTTTTCTTGAATTCAGGTCACAAAAAAATCTATTAAATGCAGAAAGAAAACCCAGGTTTGATTAAGGGCATAACTGGAAAGATTCTAAATATGAGCTAAACCAAGCAATTATATTTTCCAATTCTGTATTTTGGAAGAAAATTCTGGATGTCTTACTTGAATGTCTACCAAAACTGGTGTTAACCTTCCAGAGGACAAATAGAATTAATGATTTGGTACAGTGCCAAACAATTAGACCAGTGAACAGACATTCTTCCATCAGCATCTATTATCAGAAATATCTAGATTTCCAAATGTCAGCTAAATAGACTCACCCCACAAGCTAAGAGAAAGCTGACCTGACCTTTGACACCACCTGTTCAGGAATGGGAATTTCTTAAGCATGCTATTCTACACAGATAAAAAAGTTCACAAAATTTGACCTGGAAAGAACGGTTAAAGGAATTAGTTTTGTTTAGTCTAGAAAAGAGCAGACTGAGGGAGGATGTGATTACAATCTTCCAGGACATAAAAGAATGTTATAAAGATGATAGTGATTGGTTTTCTGTGCCCAGTTGGGGAAAAGACAGGAATAAAGATGTTTAATGCAAAACAAAGGTATTGAGATAATGTATTAGGAGAAAAATTTCTAAGAATAAAAATAGAGAATATGGTGGAGGCTACATAAGAAAATTGTCATCTTACTAGCTAGAAATTTTCCAGAATAATGAGACCAAAGCCTGTCATTTATAGTCAAGGTTGCTAATGTTCACAGTGCAAGGTGAATAGGTAGATCACTTAACTGTCTTTGCCCATCTTTCATTTTCTATAGCTGCTACATTTGGCAAGGCACTCTCGACTTGTTACATTGGATAGTAAAAGAATTGGTTAATGGGAGGCTTTTTATTTGTAGAGGATACTTCAATAACAAAATAACTTCTAAAAATTCTGATCATGTGGTTGACATAACATGGTGGCAGAGTAAAAGCTAAAGAAATCATGAAGATTACTTACTGGCTTTGGTGCAGCATCGTATTAACAGTAGCAGTGTGTTTGCTATTATGAATGTCTTTTTCTCTGTTACTTGGGAATTTTGATATCATACATTTTTTCCCGGTTGAAGTGAATAACAGAAAGCTGGAAATTGTGATGAATAGTCATCCCATACAGGTATACAGAAGGTTAGGGTTCAGGTTGCATGACGTACCCACTCGAAAGAACAGAAATAACATCAAAATTGCATCAGCTTTCCTAAACATTTGTAAGAACTAAATCGGCTTAGGTTGACAGTAGGAACTGCAGTGATAGGACAAGGGGTAACGGGTTAAAACTTAAACAGGGGAAGTTTAGATTGGGTATAAGGAGGAAGTTCTTTATTGTGAAGGTGGTGAGGCACTGGAATGGGTTTCCCAGGGAAGGTGTGAATGCTCCATCGCTGGCGGTGTTCAAGGCCAGGCTGGACAGAGCCTTGGGTGACATAGTTTAGTGTGAAGTGTTCGTGCCTGTGGCAGGGGTGGGGGTTGGAACTAGATGATCTTAAGGTCCTTTCCAACCCTAACTATTCTGTGATTCTGTTCTATGATTCTAACTTTTCATAGAGTGGTCCATCAAAATCTCAAAACCAAATGAGTAACAGTAGAAAAAAAAAAAGCAAACCAACACTACAGAACATAAGTTATGTATACATATTGCAGATAAAAGTGAAAGTGGGTGAAGGTTTTAATTCTCATTTCATGTTGGTACCAGTTGTCTGTTGGTTGAAACCATGATAAGCTTGCAGCTCAGTTTCTTATGCTTGGTGTTGGCTACAAGAGCTTAAAGATATGTTAGACACCTAAAGTCTTACTGAAGCATTTATTTAGATGCAAAAATAGAAAGCAGTGCCAAACATCAGGGCTTTCATTTTACAAATTAAGCAAATAACTTGAGTTGTAGGTCCCTGTGTTTTCAGATACTCTGTGAAAGGACATGGTAATATTTATCTTTTTTTCCTCCCGAGTTTAGGAACTGGTCATATTATTTATATTATGTGCGTATTACATACATGCTTTGTTTTTTTTTCCAGGTGCTGCACAATGGACTTGTGCTAGAAATGAATCATCCAACAGCTGGGAGGATAGCTGTTCCAGGTTAGGTGTTTAATCATTTTTTTCTAAATGGAGCTTGAAATTAAATGCTACCTGGCATCCTGAGTAGTTCTGGAGCTTACCTGAGGACATGACACATCTTCACATTTCACTCAAATGAACAGAAGCTTGACCAGGAAGACATTTGTGCTCATATTCATACTGGTAGCAGCAAAATGGGTTAAAATGTGTCAGAATAGCTTCTGGTTTTCATCGGTCAATTGTCATAAAACATGAACATGGATTTGATAATATTTGAAAACTCCCACTGTTAGAAATATTACTGCTAAATCATCTACATGAATATGTGAATCTGGTTTTGATTTAGGTCGCTTTTGCAAGTTATACAGGCTTCTTTTAGGGACATTTCTTTTGTAAAATAAAACCCCCAAAAACCAAAGAAGAGGGAAGTTTGCACTGAAAATTTTATCACACTCTTTCATTTAATAAGATTAAATGTGAAGCTCTGCAGTGATGAAGTCTTAAATAGCTATTTTGGAAGTACAAAGAATACAGAAGTAATGAACTAGTATCTCCTCTTTTAAGCGCTAAGTAGATCAGGAGTTGGAGCTGGTGTAGCTTTACTTTTGTTAGAGTTAGTTATGGAATGAGGTTAGGTTCATTCAGAGCCACATATTCTCATTCAGATCCTCACAGTTGGCTCTGTTTTGACAACTGAGCCTTATCTGACAATCTACTAGCTTCTGGGTCAACTTTTTGTGCTTCTCTGTGCTTTTCTCTCTCCAAGCCACTGTGAGAATTGTTTCCTCCTTCATTCAAATCAAAGCACTGTGTCGTTTTTATTTTTGTAACATCTCCTTACACTGTGATTTTCTGTGCCAATTTCACCCTCTGACACAGCATCCAGTTCTCATCAATTTCAGTTGACTTGAGCACATGTAGTGGTAAGAAGAATTTGACCCATAGAATTTATCTTAATTTGCACATCCTGGAATCACACTGGGATGCAGAAAGAACTATTTGAAAGAAATCAATCCCATATTAGATCATGTTTTCTGCATGAATAGAGGGGGTGTTTTGTGTGCGTTTATGTGCGTGCTTCGTATTTGCTCTTTATCACAGTTTGCATTCCACATTGGTCCCATTAGGCTTGGATGTTTGGGTGGTTGTATTCAGAAGAGCTTCTCTCGTTTAAATACAGACCTGGAAACAGCAATTATTTTTTTTTTTTTTTTTACTTTCTAATAGAAACGTAATAAAATAAAAAGCCTAATAAGGGTTTTGATTTAATTCTTTTTAAAGAAGTAGGCAGAAAAGCCTTGCAGATGGTAGAGAAAGTGCGCAAGGTTTTCACGTTGCATACAATGTATAATCTGTCTTAGAGAAAGCAAATACTCCTTAAGGGGATAGCTTAAACTGCAAGAAGAGGAAGGAGATGAAAGGAATGTTCTAATGTCTGTCAGCAGTGATAGAATGTATTGGCAAGAGAGAGAGTTTTTACATAGGTAAGCCATAGTATTTCCCAAATCCTTAGTTATTTTTTATTTATTAAACCAGTGACAGTACACTAAACTAAAATAAATCATCTTAATCTCTAATGGTTTGCCATTTAGTTGGGCTTCTATTAAGAGTTTCTTGTATTGAAGCAGATGGTTGAAATGATTATTGGATAACTGAGCAGGAAAAGGAGAATTCCTTCCTCTCCTGGCATGGGAGGATGAAGAGGGGAAAGGCAGGGGAGGGAAGGGTGAAGGACGCTCATTCAATGTGAGTAGAATGGACCTATTGATATCACTGGAGAGAGAGTGAATTACTCTGTCCCAAAATTAAAGCACATGAGTGAGCTGGTGGTAGGTAATGGAAGTACCCTGGAATTGTCCTGGTCAATGATGCTTCTCAATGACTACTTAAAATTGTAACAACTTTACTTTTTTTTTTTAATTTAATATTATTATATTTCAATATATTATTTTTGGTAGTGAACGTCTTTACTAAGCCCTCAGTTTCTGGTTTAGGGTTGCTTATTAAGCAAGATTAAGATATCAGTGTGAATGTTGAAACTGAATAGACTAAAAATGTCCCTCCTTAAAGAGACTGGGGAGACCCTGGTCCCAAAATAAAAATAGGTGAATGTTATTTCTTAACCATAATAAGCCAGATTTTAATGTGTCTTTTTGTAACTGAATTGGACATCACACTTGAGGCTCTTGATAGAGGTCAGACTTGTGCTGCCAAGTAAATTTGTGAGTGCAGTAACATACACTTATGAGAGAGACCATGTGGGCAGATTTCAGCTCCAAGTATCGCAGCTGCCCTCTGTGTCTAGCACTGGTTTACAGTAGTCCTTCTCCAGGCATAGACTTTGAGAGTGGATTCAAATCTGTGCTTGAATTCTCACTCGCAGATCTTGCATCTTGAAATTCTGAGGGATTTTGCCATTGACTTCAATGTAAGCAGCATTTTGAATGTCAGACTTGATGATTCATACTCTGCTTAAATATCTTTTGGTATGGTTATTGAATTTGGTAATTTGCACACCTAGTGAGTGCTTTCACGCTTGCCTTTTTTTATAATTCCAAGCCTAAGATATATTGTGTGCTGATAAGCGCATCATGTGATACTCCAGGTATCACATGATGGGAGAAGTCACAGTGGAGTGGGAGAAGTCAGTATTAAGAACATATTTCTATCAGTTTTTCTTTTCAGAATGCATATGGATGTTAGGAAGGATATAGGCCTTGTATTTCAATATCAAGTCTTCATTGAAGAATATCTTTGCACATACATGCTGCTGTTACGATTAGCAAGATAACTTAAATTCAAGTATGGATATGAAAAGGGAGATCATCTAGGAGTGGCTGAATAAAAACCTGTAAGATTGTTTTAAGAAAAAATCTGGTTCTGTGGTAGCTGAGTGGTTTCATTTAGGATGTTTCACGTACACCACTCAGTATTTATGTATTTATGTCATGTAGTTATTCTAGAGTTGACTTGTTTCATACATATACTTACACATATATTTACACTTGACATATATGTAGAAGGTGCAACACATTGAGAGAGCCATGCTTGAGTCTCAAAGGCCTGCCACTGTACTGCAGCCATTCAACACAGGTCTGGTTCATCTGACTGCAGGGTTGTACTGATGAATCTGTGTCTGAAGTCAGCTTAGTCATCTTTAGTTTTGGGCAGGGCTCCGAAGATGATCAGGAGCTGGAGCACCTCAGCTAGAGGGGCTGCGGGACAAGGGCTGGTACAGCCTGGGGAAAAGGCAGTCTCAGGGGGGCTGACAGCAGCCCCCCTGCACCTACAGGGAGGTTATCAATGTGGAGAGACAGGCTTTTCTCAGCAGTGCATGGTGGAAGGATGAGATAAAAGAGATTCAGACTGGATATTGGAAAAGTCTTTTTCATCATGATGATAGCCAGGCAGTTGAGCAGGTTGCCCAGAGCGGCTGCGCAGGCTCTGTTCTTGAAGGTTTTCAACAAACAACTAGATAAAGCCGTGAGCAACCTGGTCTGACCTCAGACCTGACCCTGATTTGGGCAAGAGCTCGGACTGGAGACCTCCTAATTTCCTTTCCAATTTGGATTATGTTTTTGTTCTGTGATTAACCTCAGTGTCTCCTCACTCAGCTGTGTTCTACTTAGCCCTTTCCATAGAGATCTGGAAGAAAAATGACATAGTTTAATAAAATGGGAAGTGTAGAGCACAGAAAGTACTTTTGAGGGAAAAAGATGATAGGGGAGAGAAGTTTTGCAGAGTGCCAGATTGTGAATGATGTTGGATGGCATGGAGACAATACAATTAAGTGAAGGGACAACATTGCAAGAAGCTTTAGTGTTTGGATTACTCTTGAACTACTTTGCCAAAAAAGTAATGGACTTTTCTGAAGAGCGGTAGCATGTTGGGGTTTCTGAGAGCCACCAAGTAATTCTGAGTTGCAGTGCAGAGCATAATGGATAACAACCCGTACAAATTACATAGGAAGAGCTATTGGCTGCAATGCAATCTTGCCCAAACCTTTTCCATTATAGTCTATTTTATATGGATTAGTAAACTCAAATAATGTTCCCAACTTCTTCATTACCTAGCGTCTTTAAAAATCTGCCAATTGTTTTTTATAATCAAAAAAGTGTTTGTAATATGATGTTTTAATTTTTTTTTTTTTTAAAGGAAAAAACACAATGCATTCAGTGCTCCCTAACAAACAAACCTTTGTAGATAATAAATCTAATAACTAACAGGAATGTCTGTGAAATTAACCTTGTTTCTGACCCCATCTGAGCCTTAGCGGAGTGGCGGTTTGGATATAAGCCTACTCTTTGGAATCCTCTCTCATCAAACAGGGAACAATATAACTGTAGAAATCATGTCGAACACCTCTTCTAGACAAAACAACTATTCTTAGTTTTGATAATGTTTATATAGTACATTCTCTTCATCCCCATTTCCTGTGTTGATAAACACTATTTCTGTCCTTTGGCCCATGATCTGCATCAAGGATGTCTTTATGGCTCACAAAGGCCAGTTTCATACCTGCCTTTGTGATTTCTTTCTGTGCTCTTGAGATAATGTGTTCAGGGGACTGCTTCAGGCTCAGTTAGGAAAGGCAGTTCAGGATTCCTCCTTGGCGTAGATTTCTTGGAATAAATTCAGGCAATCTATGTTAATTAATCAACCCACTCAGGAGAATTATTCCTTTTTCCGGTCTTCTCCTGTCACTGTGTGTTACAAATATGCTACTGAAACAGGAAAGACTTTTTTTTCAGAGATAGGCTTTTCCTGTTGTATGATTCATTAAATGGCTGTCGTGGTTCCACGGAGACTAATTGCCATCAATCTCTCAGAAGAATGGTTTTAGGGAACAAGATGAAGAGGCAAGAAATCTAATAGGACTTCCTTACTGTGCCACAGATTTCTTGCTTAGCCTAGGACAAATCACTCTCAGTGTCTCACCTCACTAATCATTTGCAGTTTTTAAGATCTTAGTTAATAATTTGAAAAAAACTTTGATTTCTAAGAGAAGGAAGTGCTTGGAAAATCCCTTATGTATTGTTTTAAATATTTATCCCTATTTATTATGTATCTATGTATTTATACTTATTTTTTCCACATATGGGGAAGACCAGTTGTAGCTGTGGAAATAACAGCGGGGTATCTGTGTGTTCTAAGAGTACAACATGGGGAGTAGATATGGCTGTTAGTGATACACGCTATCTTTTTTCTGATCATTTAATGTTATGTGTAGTGGGGGAAGCTTCAGAAGGACTAGAAATGTGGCATGGAGGGAAGTCTGCAGGAAATTAAGGAAGTCTGTGCTCCAATCCGTCGTTTCCTGCAGTGAGGATATCCCACAATATAGGAGGAACAACAACATAAAAAATCCCAATAATTTTATTCTTTTGGTAAGAATCTCTGCCTGAACTTGTGATCCTGTCTGCTTCTCATCAGGCAGGGTTCTCATATGCGTGCGCGTGTGTGCGTGCATGTGCATAACTGGTGTTGATTGAGAAATTTTAATTTCACTTCACTATTTATGGTACATTGGAGACAAACAGCTTCACCGGCATTACCGTTACCTCATTCGCCTTTTTTAGTCATCAGGGCTGACTGTTTATGTCTTTTACATTCACAGAGCTGATTTCAATTTTGAGGAATTCAGGACCATTACAGGAACTGAGCAGAAATGATGTATGACAGCTCACTTAGCCATCCTCAAAATACTTTAAAAGTATGTTAATAAATATCTAAACAATGTATTTGTACTTATTGCAGAAGCAGAAAAGACATGGTGTGAATGGCGAGGAATACTTTATAAGCTTCGTGTAGAACAGTCTAGTCTATGTTTTTAATGAATGATACATTTATTTGGAATCCTTGAAGATTCTTTGTAAAGTAAAACATAAACAACAAACCCTTTCATATTTTTGCTTCTCTGTCATAAGTTTCCAGAGTATTTCTCAACTGTATGTTTTAAAATCTGCTGTACCTGCTGGAATGACCTTAAT
The DNA here is from genome assembly GCA_024733675.1 of Psilopsiagon aymara. Taxonomy (NCBI): domain Eukaryota; kingdom Metazoa; phylum Chordata; class Aves; order Psittaciformes; family Psittacidae; genus Psilopsiagon; species Psilopsiagon aymara. The sequence goes on from JANRGW010023372.1 coordinate 12,715, forward strand.
GCCACAGTTGATGCTTTTAAAGTTAATGTTGTGGGGAAGAGAAGCCAGCTGTCTCTTTCCTATTTCTGGTACTCCAGTAGTTTTGGGGAACTAAGAAATAGTGAAAGTCTTTTCCGTTAGGCTCAGAGTAACTGAGTGTTGATACCAACTGGGACCAGCAGTGCTATGTTACTCCAGCAGTGGCTCTCCTGGACTCTTGTTTAGGGTGTCTGAGTTGAGCTCTTGTCTCAGCAGACCCTAGGTCCTAGGTTTTTCTGTCTTTCTGTAAGTTGTAGCAATCAAAGTTGTCTTTCTTGCATCACATGTTTCTTTCCAGGACCTGACACTGCCATATCAGGAGGGAAAATAAAACAAGTGGGGACATTTCCTACTCTGTGCATAGTAAGTCAAGTAAAATGGTCATTGAAGTTTTGCTGAACATTGATTAGTAATTATATTTCTGTAACCTAGTAAATGAAATAGTGCTACCTCGCTGCTACATAGGGGTGAGCAAAGTTAAAGCGTGAACTGAATAGCCAAATAAACTCTTTCATTTACCACCAATGGTGACAATCCTGGAATTCAGCTCTGTTTAAAACTATTCTTGTTTAAAACTCTTTTTTTTCCTGTTTAAATGTCTTCCACTTCCTTCTTTATAAGTAACAGTAACTTAGTACTTTCTTAACCCTCACTCTGTAATAAGCACAGCCAGGTGTTCACACAGTTCAGGGTGCGTGATTGTAAAGATATATCTGCGTGCCTCGGGTGCGTTGTAAAACAGCCAAATTACTTCAACACCCGTAAATTGCAAGTATATCTTTGTGATCTTTAATAATTACTGGATAAGAAAAGGAATCTACTGTTAGCTAAAAAAGTTTGGTTTCATTAAGTGTGAAAATATGTTTTAAACATTTAGGCAATGTTACTTAATCCCTAGGATACTGAGTATACTAATCCTCATTTGTCTTTCTGCCATGTCATCTTGACCCAAGCCCTGCAAATGGAAAGAATGATTGGACTTCTGCTGTTTTCTGTGAACCTAGGCAGAACAATTTCATGGTCAGCAGTGGCCATTAGATCATGTAGTTTGCCTTCTTATGGCATTGGCTGTAGAATTTCATCGACGTACTTCTTTCACTGTTTTTCTTATTCAGAAGTCCCCAAGAGATGGAAAATTTGCCGAATGTCTGCCTCTTCCTCTAACTGCCTGATCAGGTTCATTGTTAAAAAAACCATGCCATGATTGTAATTCAATGTTACCTACTTTTATAGAGCAACAGTATTTTTTTCATGTCTCTCACAAGCTTGAGCTACATTTTTTTTCTCCCCATGGAAGTACTTGCATGACCAAAGTCACATCTAGATGAATAGGGTGATTTGCCCAGGTCTTTGTGTGTGTAAGCAAAGTGCAGGAGCTCTGTGGCTGTGTCTTTTTTATTGCAGTCTGTGTACTGCATATTTACAGGAAAAGCTTGCAGTTGGATAGAGTGCATCACAGACCTCCTGCCTGACTCTAGGCAAGTCCTTAAGCCCATGAAGTTACCTTTCTCACTTCTTCATCTGAAGAATTAAGATAGTAATGTTTTTGATGCTTCTTATCTCTCTGAATCCTTTTATATGGTCAATGAGCACACAGTTTGGTAAATTTGAAGCCAACGGCCTGTTCTAAAACTCGTGCCTTCTATTAGCATTCATTCATTTACCAGCAGATCTTCCATGCATAAAAGTCCTACTTCAAGACAAGCATGATGATCTGTATTTGAGTCTTGAGTATTCCAAATGATGTCTTAATAATTTGAGCTGTCAAAAATAAAGCATTGCTGACACCTCTTGCCATTTTGCTAGCTGTTCTGGAGCTCTTTTGGGGTTCTGGGAGGGTGGGGAAATTCCCAAGAGTTTTTCCAAGTGCTTTGTTTACCCGATACTGTTCACCAAATTTGATCCAAACTTGCAAATAATGTTTTGCTAAACAGAAATCTTTTTTTTTTCCCCCAAGTAAAACTAGCCTGTCCATCCTATCACTGTGCAAAAGGTTTAAACCAAGACAGAACCGATGTGAGCTAGCTAATGAAAAGTGAATGTCTAATGAAAGCATTAAGCATTAGACCTGATTAGGAAAATCTTCCTGGCACAGAATATATGAAGGTATGGGACAGAGTTCCCTAAAATGATATAGCTCCCTATTTCTTTGGCTGTCTGAAAGCAGACTGTATGTAGCAGTAAGTAAAACCAGTTTACTTATATAAAAAGCAGATAATTGTTCTATTAAAAGGGATCGATAACTTAATGTATTTTAATATTTGGTGTCAGTTCATTGCTTTAAATTAAAGATGGTGCCTGTGGCTGGCCAGTAAAAAATATGTATTGATTTATGTTTATATAGAGTGTTCCTCATGGGTTTTGAACTTGATGCAGAGATTAAATGAGGCAGAGGCTTGCAGATTAGAATAAGCTTTTTGATATTCTTTGCAAGATGTTTTTAGAAACATCACAAAGACCATAAAATCAGGCCCATTTGTGAAGACAGGCAGTACAGTTTACAAACAAACATGTGGGACAAACAAAATTTCAAAGCTCATCATGTACAAATACCCATTTCCTGTTGTCTAACTTGCACATACTGAAAGCACAACTGCATGCACAGGTCTGGTATTCACAGCTCATGACATAAATACACAAGCTTGTATAAACTCATGGCAATTTGATAGTGTTCTATCACAAGATTAGCACTGAAAGATTAAGATGCATTGCTTTGATTGTGAGTTTTAGATACCTGTATGAGTAAATCTGTGATGAAACCCATCCTGTAATTTGCTGAGTTACATTTGGCAGTTGCTTTTTCTTTCTCAAAGGATTGGGTAGTACAATTTTTTTACTATAGTTGAGCTAGTGATTTTTCTTTTGAGCCAGGATAAGTTCTGGTGATGCCATTCAGCCATTTCTTCCTAGCTTCACCTTCCATGTACTATGTTTTCTCAGCATCACCTAGTTTGAACCATTTGGGATCACTGAAGTAATCAGTGAACTTGACTCCCTGGAAAACACACCTTTTAAAAATGGAGAAAGTTCATATGATGGGGACATGCCTCAAATATGAGTTTCATATAGAGAAGACTGTTAGCTTTCGGTCTCATTACTCAGCCAAAATCTAATGTCATCTGGGCTCCCAGCACAATCCTGTGTCTTGTCAGCCTCCATAGTCTTAAGAGGTTGCGAAACTCAACATTTTAAAATCTGGCCTTAACCTCCCAGTGGGAAACACTTTAGGGATCAGTAAATTTGGCAAAGGAGGCTGTTTTGGCAAACATTCTGGTTTTCACATTTGGTCATGCTTGTGGGAATAGAGAAGATAAAGATAAGGCACTGATTTTGCTGTTGGTAGTGTCTACCTTTGCTACCTTCCTAGGTTGCCAGAATAAGGACTAGTGTGATTCCTGAAAGGGAATTATAACGTTGTGATTACCCCAAAATTGATGTCCTTACTATGTGATGTAATAGTTGTATTATCTCAAAACTGAATACACCATTTAAGAGCCTTCCCTTCTACTCCTCCGTTTTGCTTCCATCTTCTGAGGAAAAAAAAAAAAAAAACAAAACCAAACAAAAGCATTATAAAATGTTGATGTGTTCTTTTGCTCCTCAGAGGTTCAGGTACCATGCTGTAGCCTATAGCAGCTCTAGAAGAGTGTGGTTAGAATACATGGGTAAAGTGATACTTTGGTACAGCTGTGTAGCAATGTTAGATTGGAAGATACCATTTTATCCTGTTCTTCAAGTACTTGGAACTAGATGATCTGAAGGTCATAGAATAACAGAATAGTCAGGGTTGGAAAGGACCTAAAGATCATCCAGTTCCAACCCCCCTGCCATGGGCAGGGGGCAGGGACACCTCCCACTAAACCATATCACCCAAGGCTATGTCCAACCTGGCCTTGAACACCGCCAGTGATGGAG
>JANRGW010023374.1:317-14558 GCA_024733675.1 Psilopsiagon aymara
CCGTCCTCCCCATGGGGGGAAGTGCGGCTGCTTCCCCGCACCCTTCGTACCGAGTCAAGCGTCGGGAAACATCGCTGTCGGTGTTGGAGGGAGGAAAGGAAGGAGAGAAAAAAGTGGTCGGCAGCACCTGGATTGCAGGTCTGTCCACTTTTGGCCCCTGGGCGGTTTATTCCTTTACCTCCTGGTTTTCCCTCTGGGTAAATAACGAGGGCATGTAACGGCAGCATGGTAGGGGGTAGAAGCAGGGTGACAGAGTGCAGGGCTCCTGCCCGACAGCAGACCAACTTGCAAAAGCTCATCTGAGCATCTTTGTTCCATTCCCACGCTGAGCGCTGGAGACGGCTGGGTGCAGCGTGCTGGGCTAGAACCTGGCAAGATGCACAGGAGAGGAGGGCAAGGTGGTCTCTGGGGGCAAGAAAGCATAAAGCCTCAACTCCAGGTCAGTTCTGGTTTGAAGGATTGTCTCCCACGAAAAGTACCGGGAAGACTTGGTTACTGCGTTCTTGGGGTGCTTTCCATAGATAAGGCTGTCGGAGGCTCAAATCTGGGGACAGGAGGATGCCAGGTGGGAGGAGTGCCAGTCTCCAAGTGGAAGAATTCTAGTTTGGTCTTGTCTTGCAGCCCTTCAGAAGATCAGGAAAAGGTACCTAGCTAAGTACAGGTATTTCAGTTGCTTTAGCTGACTGGGAATTAATGTATATGACTCTCTTCATCACTGTGTTAGTGCAGTAGGTTGAGGGCTTTCCCTGTTGCAAGACTGTTCTTCTTTGGATACTGGGGAGGAAAGACTATCTGGGAAGTCCTGGAATACCAGGTTTGAATCACACAGGGATGGAGGGTCTGTAGGGATCATCCTTCTGGTGTGAGAGACCCATTCATTGTACTGAGAGCTTCTAGAGTAGATATGGTTAGTGTCATGTTAGTAGAACAGGTTCAATTTGGTGTATGCCTGTGTGTTGCCTGGCTATCAAACTTAATGTATAACTATAATAACTATTACAGTTTACATCTGCCAGCATTTCTTACGCTCTCAAACAAATGCATTTCCCACATTGCTCAGACATGAGCACCTATCAGTGCAAGCGCAGTTACTGACATCAGCTTTAGCTGTCTCCTGCACATCCACCCTTTCAGTACCCACCCTGCTGGTTTTGATGGGTTTTTTTACCTTTTTGGAAAATGAAGAGGGTTTTGCTATTTCATAGCCAAATGAATGCCTCTAGTAGGTCAGCAGCAAGATTATGCATATAAAGGAAAGCCAGCTGCTGCAGTGGGCAGGCTCTAATTTGACGTAGTAAATTCTGACCCCAGCATTGCCAGGTTCCTGTCCATGTCCCCTCCTTGTCAGGATGCTCCCTTGCTTATTTTGAATTGGCCATATTCTTCTATAGACATTACAGAAAAACAGGGTGGGTGGAAAACAGGTTTTAAATACACATCTATTCATATGTGTGTATAGAAACATGTAGCTCATGCTTTTCATTAGGGTAAACCAGAAATGTTTTTATTAGTCTGACTAGTGTGGGATTTCTCACTTCCCTCTTCTAGAAATGCCACCCAGAGCCAAGAAGCTCTCAAAGCCCAAAAATATGTCAAAGATGATGTTTTTCCATGAAAAGTTTTGATACTTAGAAAAAGAAAATTGGAAATATACCTGGGCAATCCAAAATAGAAGATCCCGCTGGGTCATCTCACTTCTCAGCCTAGAGCATGAGGGTTCCCTCCAGGTCACCATATAGTGCTTCGCTTAGTAAATTGATTGGTTTAGCTAAGTCTAATACAGTGACAACCTCACCAATGAACACTCTGCTCCGGTATTATCTTGAAGGATGGAGAGTGGAAGACACAGACATCAGCTTGGAATATGAACTAAAAGATTATTTGGAGGTTTGTTTTTGTTTTTTAAACGTCTGTCTTGTATTTGAAATGGGGCTCAGCTACAGAGTGGTAAGAAATAGCTTGGCAGAGGAAATGAGAATGGAATTGCTTGATCTGTTATGCTCTGGTTTTCAGTACAGCCAGTTAAGGTGAGCCTTTGTACAGAGAGGGAGCAAGACATAAAGGAGCCATCCTTTCACACAGGTTGTTTTCTTGGTGGCAGCTTTGATGAATTAGGAAACAACTCTATTAGCTGTGCAGTAGATTTCTATTTCCTAATTAAAATGTGACCCATTTTGCTTAGGAATTGGGATGGGGAGTGATTTCTGGGGTTTGAATTGAACATTTGGGTTTATGGAGTGTAGAGAAGGCAGTGATATAGAATATACCCCTTTGCTTTATTTAAAAGAAGAGTCCTTATAAGTATTATAAAACTTCTAGAAGGTGGCAGAGGGGACTCCATATTAGTGTTCAGTACAAGTACTTCTTTGCATCTTGAGCTTTTCAAGTTTATTTTTATTGTGCTCTAATGTCCCATTTTTTTTTTACCTGCAAGAGGTTTTCTGAAATCTAGGGTATTCTCTCTCATAAAAAAATTTATGATCTCTTGGCATGAAAGACCGCAATGTTCACTTCTGACCTTAAGAAAAAGAGTATGTGTTATATATAACTGCGGTCTATTATAAATTTGCTATGTTATTGCTCACACTGGAGCTGAACTTCTTTAGTAGTCATGAACTGGTGACCTAGCTAATTTGTATATACTGTATTTATCACTGCAGGTGCAGAGCATAAGTATAGCAGATTTCAGCCAAAAATACTTCCTACAAAGTCAGCCTTTCTCAGCTCATTAAGATCCCCTAACCAAAATTTGGGGACTTTTTAAAGGTATATTTCTGAAGTCTTATAGCTGATAGGCAATCTGTCATCTTAACAGCACTGAAATCCTGATTAGATTTCTTAACATGCTGACTATAAAAGTTAAAGCCACGGTTTGATCTCTACTAGTTATGCACCATTCTTAGTATTTGGGAAGTGTACCTAGACTATATCATTTAAGCAGTGTAATGCAAGTCCATATGCTTACTTATCTTTTCACCTTCCCTCTTAATGCACAGATGGCTTTTTTATATCATGAGGAGATCAATAGTTTATGCCCCTAGAGATCTCTGGCTGCAGTAGTATATAGTTCTGTTTAATTTAATACACTTGTCTCTGTAGCACTTGCTAAGGTAGGCAATTACTTGTTGTTAATTACTGGAAACTCGAATTCAAGCATTTCATTGGCACATGTTGTTTAAAACTTTTGTTAAAATGTGGTTAAACAGTGTGTGGGGGGAAGTGTGGGAAGCATTTCTTCATGAAGAGGGCATTGTGAGACAGTCTAATAGTTAAAAATAGCAAAATGCAGAATACGTTTCCAAGGAAAAAAATGTTTCATAAACTAGATTAGATTAAAAAAATAAAAAATTGCTCCCTTTTCCTTCCTGCTTTTTACTGAACTTTAAGTGATGGTGGTACTAGAGAGTTTTATTTTAACTGGATACAATGTGTCACTCAAAAAAGCTCGTGTAAAAAACTAAGGAATATATGCTATGGCAGATACCTTCTATTCTTAGAGGATAGGAATATATGCTGTTCATATCGATGAGTGCCTGAAGAATTTCAAGCACACTACAATTGATCTAGTTCAGTTTTTTTAAACGCATCACTGAATACAAATGTTCAAATCGCTGATTTTCCATCAGTTTAGGAAGTTGTTCATAGACAGCAGTTAGCTCAGTTATGGATTTTATTTATTTATCCAGCATGAGAAGCCAGCATGGCAGATGTGGGGGTTGTACTGCACAGCAGTGCTAAGTCTTATATTTTGCAGTATTGTATGCCCAAATATGTGAAAAGGAAAGGAGTCCACAGACTATCCTGAGGTTCTGTCACAACTGCAAAACTAAATATACTTTTAAGAACAGAATGTTTCCCTTGGATTTGCAGCTCTAATCTCCCTCTAGAGACTGACCTTAACAATTGATCTATGGTTCCCATTCAGGCCAGACTGTGCTTTTTTAGAAGCCTGGGCAAAGATCTCGCAGTGAAGGGCTTCAGTTCTGTGAGGACATCTGAAACTTAACCTGTTCATCCTTGGTTCCTAGAGAACCATAAAACCACAACTCTTTAATGAAGGTGGAATCACCTGCATGTTTCATGGAAAGGATGTAGCCTTCACTCTCCTAATCACTGTCCTGGTGGTGACTGTGTCCCATTAGCTCTGCAGAACCTCTTGGTGGCCTTTTTTTGTGAACTATCCCCCAGTCAGATTTGCCAGCAGACCCTATCTAACACTTACTACAGGCACTCCTTGCATTCCCTCCTACCTGATTTGGCAGCTAACTTGAAGGTTCATAGGAAAGTTAAGGGCTAAATCCAGCCCCATTCCACCCCCAGCAAAAATGAGGTCTGGCCAAAAACTACCTTTTTTTAATAGTAATAATCTAGGTAATTTAGGCCATGGCGTTGAGTGAGGATAGACATACCAAGGCATACTTTGGTAATGTGGCAAGAGATAGTCAGAAATAATAAAATACTGACACGTCTTTCAAAGAGCACTGTAATATGCTTAAAAGTCAGTGAAATATGGCAGCTTTGGCTCTCATACTCCATTTACTAAGGAAAGCTTCCATTTTTTTCTAAGTTACTATTACTTCTGAAAGGGCACGAAAGCTGATTTGATTGGCAATATCCACATTGAATCTTGTTGAATAAACAGTATGGCACATTTTGCTAATTAATTGGAGAAAACTGAAGAAAAGATTAAGCAAAAGCAATCAGGCTTTTTGAAAAGTCTTGCTATAATCTTCGAAGCAGGGCTTAACATAAACTGCATTTCTTTTATCAACTTGCTCGTTTACTTGTAGCAAATACAATAGTAATGACTGTCAGTTAAATTTTTTGTACTAATCTGGAATACAAAGTCATTGAGTGAAGTCATGTATGCTCTGCATGACTTGTGGAGGCTGTAAAGCACATTCTGAAAGCAGAAGAGTAATTTGGCAGAGGGACTGCTAAAACTCTTCAGTGCATGCTTATTATTGTTGAAATAGTTTTTCAGACCCACAAATTATGAAGCTGTGAAACATGTTTGCATCATTTTTTATAAACTGCTGTAATTCTAGCCATCAAACTGCAGTTCTGCATAAAGCATTAAAGAGGACATAAGAGAAGAAAGCTGAATGACAACCAATTTATGTGCTGTTTTATTCCTGGACATCACTTTGCCCACGCAACATATGCTTTGTGCTGAATTTAGAGGCACACTCATGTCCATTGTGTTGCATTAGTCTAACACACAAAAAATAATTGATACAGATATCAAACTTATGCAGTCTAAGAGAAACAAAAGAGAATGGAAAGAAAAGACGGACAAAGCTTTACTGCTTATAAGCAAACCAGCTGTAACATAGGTACTTTAAATGGCATCATTACTGATATGGTTCACTGGGTGTAGATAAAGGCAGTAAATGCTGCAGATACTGTGGCAGTGTTCTGCAGTATAAGAGCACCAGATGTACACCTGAACAAATAGTCAGGGAGGAACAATGAAATTCTGTATGTCTGAAGCAGAAGATACTCCCTTGTTATTCTGAGGTCTCATGCTGCACCAGAAAACAGTTGCTTTGTTTATTTAGAAAAAGCTACCTTCCCAAAGTTCTTTGAGTTAAGAATGGGAAGACACTGAGGCAGAGCTCCACTGAGGCTCATAAAGCTATCTGAGGTGAGGCCCTAGGCAGCATGCCTGTAATATCCCACAAGTCTGATTTCAAGAGTAATGCCAGCCAAAACAAGAATAGAGCTACAGTTAAGAGGCGTCTTGCTGTGTCTTTTGTTTCCTCCCAAACAATCCCATGCTATACTCAACCATAGGAAGGCTTGAATAAAAAAAGTTGGCAACTGCGTAGTATGCAAACTGTGAATTAAAAATGAACAGTCCCAATAAATTGGTATATATAATTTATTAAAAAATAATAATTCCAGCCAGGTGTTGTCGCTAATATTGGAGACCAACAGCTATAAGTTAATCTTTCCAGAGACAGCCTCTTGCAGAACTTGGCTGTTAGCATAGCATATTTCAATCTGACTACTAAGAAATAAAGGTTCCTACCATTAGGCTTTAACCCATTTCAACAACAGTGCAACCTGTTCCTCAGTGGAATCCTATTATGCTTCTCCAGTAAGGTGTTAGACAACAACTCAGGCTTACTATTTATGGAGATAGTGACTCTTAAAATATACTCTGAAGTAAGTGGCTATTCCTTTAATCTGTGACCTTAAAATTCGCATGTGTTAATGTTTTCTTGCTGTTACATACTAAACTGGCCACAAGTCCCTGATCCCATCTGGCTGATGTCATACCATTTGTTCACATTTCTGCTGAATATGATGGCTACATGCACCAGTGGGGACATCCACCATGCATTTACTTCAATTGAATCATATCACCCAGTGTCCCCCCACCAACATCCCCAGTGTGGGGCTAACAATTAAGATTATTTCTTGTTAAAACTGAAGCAGATTAAGCTAAGATTAACAGGAATGATGAGGACAGGGAGAGAGCAGATTAATGACGGCAGCCAAAATGGAGCTCTTTTAGCCAGATAAAACTTAACAGTGACTGAAAATATAAGAACAACAAATTCCTCTGCAAAGTTGAATGACCTTCCTAAGACAGGGGGCATGCCCATGAGTTCAAGGCCTGCAGGCATATAGGCAAGCACACACTCTCTTGACTTCACATGTGTAGTGACACTTTGCTTCCTTCTCCCATGTTTGATTTCTGCTTCCTAATAGTATCACTGCCTTGTAGCCCTTTAAAAGTGATCAGAAAAAAAAGGAAAGCATAAAAGTAATAATCTCTAATAAACATCAGGAAGCAGACCTGCCCCATTCAGGATGAAGGCATGACCTCTGTGAATACAAAGCTATCAAACAGAACTTTCTAGATCACTTAGAAACACATCATTAGTCCTTGTCACACTGGGACTTAGCTTATTGTGGAAAAGTCATTAGTTTCTTTTCAGATTCTCTGGAGAATTTCCAAAACCTAGTCCTTGTATTTCCTCAGGTTGTTCATATGTAATTTCATATTTCAGCCCTTGTTAGCTGGTATAGTACATGCTGTTCCAAGCTTAAATTCATAATTACAGTACTACTTAAGTACTACTAAAGCAAAGCAGTCAGGTGCTCTGCCATCATGGCTTCCACTTCTAAATGGAGTCAGACAATACCGAAATTGCACTTACACCAGCCCTCCACTGAGGTTCTAAAGTCTTCAGAAGGCATCTTAATTTAGGGGGGTGTATACTCTCCTGCTCAATCTTATACCTATGCTATGTGCGAGGCCATTAAAATTTCACTTCAAACACTGCATTAAAAAAGCCCTGCCCTCTAATGGAGTTCATTGGTGATATTTAGTAGTGTGAAGTTAGCTGTTTACATCACAGCAGCTTTCTGGCTAAGTTGAAATGACCTTCAGAAGTATCCATTGTGTATTTTCTTTCCTGTACATCATGACTGGTCCACAGCTGTTTTATCATTTTGTTGATGCATTCATTCTATAGTCAATGGTTTTACTAGCTTACATTTTGCAGGGCCAGAGTGCATACCACCTGATTCTGTCCTTGGAAGCCCTAAATACAAATTAAATGTTAACTTCATTTAAGAAACGACACAAAAGTTCAGCTTTTCCGTACTCACCTTGACCTCTTCCTAACTTCTTCCTAGGAGAACATTGCCTTCCTATGGTTGGGCAGCTGTATATTGCTTGAGCCTTTCTTCCAGGAGGCTTTACTTCTAGGGTTGCTGTCACATAGTGCTTTAGGAGGCTATGATTCCCAGACTTCCTACAAGACCTTCAGCTTTTAAGAATGCCATTTTGGTCCAGTCCATACCTTTTCCTTTTTCCACCCCCAAGGTAAACCTATTCTTGCAGATAAAAAAAAAAAAAAAAAAAAAAGGCACTTAATTCTCATGTGCTTCAATTCAGATGAAATGAGATTTTTAAAAAAATAATAAAAAATAATACTGTGAATGAATCTTGGGGGCAAGAGAAAGATTCAGAAACTTCATGTCTCCTGATGTTTGGAAATGATTTTCTGATGGTGTTATTGCATGTGCCAGTCTTTTAAAGAATTTTGTAATACCAGAATATCTATAACCCTAGATTTGAATAAGCTAAACAAGTTTGTACAGTTGTGGAAAGCAAAAGATACTTGCAGTGTGGCTTTAGTGGAGATACATCTGAGTATATAATAATGTGCTTCTTTTCTTCCTCTTTCAGCAGAGTTTCTGTTTGAGAAATACGCATTCACTCAGCAAAACAAAACCAGCTTTTAAAGGTTGTTGTCTGTGGAAATTGCTCTATGCCCCATTACCTACTTGAGTGAAACCAGACTAAGAAACCAGACTAAGAACTGTCATGGCAGCTTTTCTGCTGGGGGCTGTGTTGCTTATTGTTCATCCTCAGGTAGTGCCTTCCAGACCAGCTATAAATTCGAAGGCAGAGACTTCTTCTCAGTCTATTCAGAGAGAGCTTTTAAAGAAAACATCTCAAAAAAATGACTTCAAGGAAAACATTCATTCCAATGGATCGTGCCAGCAGCTGCCACATACTATCATTATTGGAGTGAGGAAAGGTGGAACAAGAGCTTTGTTAGAGATGTTAAGTCTCCATCCAGATATTGCAGCAGCGGAGAGTGAAGTTCACTTCTTTGACTGGGAAGATCATTACAGAAATGGATTGCAATGGTATATTAATCAGATGCCGTTCTCTTATCCCCATCAGATCACAGTGGAAAAAACTCCAGCATATTTTACATCACCTAAAGTGCCTGAAAGAGTTTATAACATGAACCAATCAATGAGACTGCTCCTTATTTTGAGAGACCCAAGTGAGAGAGTTCTATCAGATTACACCCAAGTGTTCTATAACCACATGCAGAAGCACAAGCCGTATCCATCCATTGAACAATTCCTGATTAAAGATGGTGAACTCAATGTGGGCTACAAGGCAATAAACAGAAGTTTATACTACATTCACATGCAAAACTGGCTGAAGTATTTTCCTCTTGATCATATCCACATTGTAGATGGGGATAAGCTAATCAAAGATCCCTTCCCAGAAATAGAGAAAGTAGAGAGATTTTTGAAGTTATCACCACAGATAAATGCTTCAAATTTCTATTTCAATAAAACTAAGGGTTTCTATTGCCTAAGGGACAGTGGCAGAGAGCGTTGTTTGCACGAATCAAAAGGACGAGCACACCCACAAGTAGATACCTGGTTACTTGAGAAACTGCATGAATATTTCCACGAACCCAACAAGAAATTCTTTGAGCTTGTGGGCAGAACATTTGACTGGCACTCATTTATGACAAGTTAGTGGTAGCTTCAGAACCTGTATTCCAGTGTACAGTTAGAAATTTTAAAAAGGGCATTTAAGCTATAATTTATTTGTAAAATCCATAAATACTTCTGTACAGTATTAGATTCACAATTGCCATATATACTAGTTATATTTTTCTACTTGTTAAATTTGAAAGCATTTTGTATTGTTTTTCATGGTTGTTAACATTGTGTATGATGTGTCTATATGAAGAAACTAAATTATTTCACTGCAGAAGATGCTTTCTTGAAAATGCATTGTCTTTTTAATACATGAGAAATTCATTTCAACAGAGCCCTTCATAATTATTTGAATACTTTGGCCTTTCTGCACTGTTCTGGACTTTTTCCTCTAATTGCTAATGAATATGCTAAACTTTGCATTTCCATTTCTCTTGCTTTAAAATTTGGTTTAATTTATTTTTCATTTGAAAATATTGTTGTAGTTAGCAAATTGTTCCATTCTGCTTTACAAAATTATTTCTTGATAAAGTGGTGGTACTTATACATGTTGGGACGTGCACACCCGAAGGACAATGGAAGTCTCTGTTTAATATGACATATTAACTGCTGTGCTTACCTTTGTATTTACTGTTACAAGTGCTTCTCAAATTCTTCAGCAGTGCAGTGCAGGTTTTCTGGCAGATTTTAAAAGATTCTGATGGGGACCAGCTCATAAAATCCAGTTACCTGCAGAAATATGATCAACCTGAATACTTCCTACAGTCTCTGAATTTATACACACTTCATGAAGAAGGAGGGTTGATAGAAGAATTTAAGCAATATAGGGACATTTTCAAGGTTGCTTATGACTGTTCCCTCATTTTATAACACGTTTATGCTTTGCCATCAATGAAAATGAACACTTATGCATAAAAATCAGTTGGTCTACATTCCAATAAGCAGCAACTTCATTCAAACAAATATTACCACACTTTACCCTATTTAAGGCTGTTTTCTATGAGCTGAGCAGGGGCTTCATGCAACTGAAAATTGTCCATGGTGTACTTTTCATTTACTCTCCTTCCAAGAGCCATGATGTCAAGTCTTGATTAGATTTATGTGTTCTGGGATTAACCCGAACTCCAGGAACTTTTATCATCTTCCCTCTGCTAAAAATGGAAAGTAGATATAAGTACACTGGTAAAAATTACAGTTCTTCTTGTCTGCAGTAGTTTTGATGTTTTGTTAGTCATCAGTCTCTGGAGTTTAGAGTTAATCCTGTTTCTACACAAGGCATTATATGGTGCTTTCATTCTGAGCACCCAATTCTCATTTTATGATCTTGAGTTTAGCTGTTGAATGTGCAGTGGCAGCACCCTGTAAATTTGAACTTCTAACTGATTGTTACAGTCCTTTATGAAATTTAAATGTAGATTCATTAATTTTTTTTCTGGTGAGATGGTGCAAACTTGGGCACAATGACAAGGTACCATCTGGATGCAAATATCCCATATTATGCTGCTTGCATGAAAATTTGCAGATGCTGCCCTTCTCTCTCCCACTCCTTGTGCACCTGCCCAAGCTGTATTCAACCTCAGAGAGGTTGGTTGTGTTTTATAAAGTAGACCTTTGATGAAAGTCTACAATTAAATGGTATTGTACTCAATAAAATATTTTCTGAATTGCATCTCTCCTTTCTCTTTTATTCATCAGTTTCTGGAAGAGCAGAATTTAGAATTCAACTCCAGTTTAGATTCCCATTAAATGTTCCTTAAAAATTTAGCTGTAGCCTCGTGGATTGATTTAGTTGTTTGCTACTGGATAGTGCCTGCGGTGATCCCTTGCTGACCCAGATTATCGAACAAAGAGAGAAAGTTTCTGGTGGCAGTAATGTCTAATCTTACATAAGGCAGATGCCAAAATCATCAGAATTATAGTCCCATCACACTCCTATCGACACTTAACAGAAATTCAGAGGGTGTTTGTGTAAGGTGCGGCAGTACTTTTTTCTACACTGGCTATTATCCCATTTCTTGGCTAATGTGATCTGCAGGAGCCATCTGGACCTAATTGATTCTGGCCCAGATGAAAGGCTTCCCACCTTAGTATATACCTGCCTTCACTAGTGCCTCCCTACAGCCGCAGCCTACCACATTCACTGTTTTTTGCTGGGAAAGGAAAAATACTACTATGTTATTTGACCAGGAGCCAGAGGAATAAAGGAAGGAAGGGTTGCATCAAGTTACCTGCAGCAGGTCATACGGGCAGCACAGGGCAGAAGTGCTGAATTGTGAATGCCAGGACAACGTTGACACTTGATGTTGGTACTGAGAATACTTTTAGATGTACAGTGCTACTTGATACCAATATCTTGCCTGTCACAGATGAATATTTCCCCCTACCCAATTTGGTTTCGCTCTGTAGAAAGAGAAGTAGAGCATGAATCACTAGGTCACTCTTACCATGTTACTGCTAGGACCTGATAAAATGTTCTTTATAGTATCAGGAGGTGAAGTGACCAGTTCATGGAGACAGCCTCAAGCAGAAGCTCACATGACTCATGCCCTAGACCCTAAGTTCAAAGGGGCCCACAGACAACATGTCATACAAAATGTGTATGCTTCCTTCAGGGGTGGCATGATTGTACAATACCTTATGCTGGAGGTTGCACAGGTAGCTGTTTAGTAGCTATGCTGGTGATGAACAGTAAATCACACCGACACTAATAATAACAGTAATTTTTACCTGACATAGATGCTCTAAGTTCGAAAGTTACACTATTTAAAACTTAGGATTCTGAGTGTGAATTTTGAGTTTAATAAGAGAAATGCTTACTTTCCACACATGCATTACTATGTTTTAGTATATTTGCTAGACTAACGAAGTGCTAAAGGTTTGCTAGTTTCTAAAGAAGTGCTACACAACAGTAAAAGCCAACAAAAGAAAGAGTGAAAGAAGCTGAAGCACATCCCAGTTGGGACTGCAGAAACAGAAATAGTGAGCTTTGAATTCACGCCATATCTGTTCATGAAAGAAAGAAAAAAAATCCCTGAAAACACCTTCCCAGAATTATGCAATGAAGTTATTTATTTCTGTAAAACTCTACCCTCTCAAGTTTAAAGTGCAACCCCTTGGGTGTTGCAGCAGAGGCCTGTTCTCTCAGGGCCGCTAGCCAGGTCTGTGATCACTTGCAAATATAAAATAAATACAGCACGTTATGGGAATCCAATGTCCAACTCAAAGTCTACCACTCCCACTGAGTACAAAAAGAAATGCCAATCAAGTCATTAATCAGGGTGGCACTGCAGGACTAAGTCCTGCCCTTTGTTCACAACACAGATTAGTGTGCGTCTTTCTTCGAAAGCCAGATTTTGTATCTGCAAAGGACAAAGTTTAAAGTATAATGATTATACCGTGAATGCTACCCAAATTGTATGGAAAGGGAAAGAAATATCTTAGGAAAAAAACACACGAAAGTTATTATCATCAAGAATATTGCTACATCTACAGTCGGTGCTGTATGATCCTTTTACATGTGCTTTGCTGTTCCTGTTATCTTTTCCCTGATGTTGTAGGTGAAATAAAATCTACTGTGCATGAATAAATCAACATTGGTTTGGAACATCTCAGAAAAAAAAAACATCCTTTTTTTAAACTTGCTTGAGCCTGTTTGCATTGGGAATATGGTAGTGCCGCACTCTTTGATGAGGGTGTGAGACCACCACAGAATATTTTAGATGCAAACTTCATTTCTTTGTGGCTTAAAGTTGGTCATTTCCTGCTTCCTTGTATATGAGCATTTTCAGATGCAGTGTCTGAAGAAAACCAGGATTCTAATTCTCTGTTGTCATCCACACAGATTTCAAATATCTAAAGAGAAATAAGAGGGGATAAGACATGTTTTCATGTATCTTTCTTAAGCTTTATCTAGCATGGATGACCAGACATTTGAGAAAGGTTTTTATTTATATGACTCTGCCTAAGTGCCCAGTTATGCTTAAAAAATTCTGTGTTCAGTGTTAATTCCTTCATTTTGCAGCTGCATTGGGAAGGCTGGTTAGAGGTGGAAGCCATGCAAGTATCTTATGACTGAAAAACAAGCAAACAAACAGCTTGTATTAATATTTTGCTTACCAAAAATAAATGAAATTGCATTCATCACTCCTAGAATATTAGCAAAGGAGAGCAGTACTCTCTTTTCCTGCAACAATAACACATCCACAGTAAATTTTCGCTTAACTACTGCACAAGAGTTGATGCAATTTTTAAGTTAATAGTGCAATAAACTCTACAGTGATGCTGCAGATTTTAAATGCCTTTTGGGATACATAAAATATGCAAATCAGGGTGGGGAGCAGCTGGATGCATAGGAATAGCTGGTCTCATTGGTCTGAGAACACTTTTTTGTTTTAATGAAAAGGGACATGAAATTTTTGGCTTGGATTATCACATTGTGTTTTCTATGAAAGCAATGTCTTCCATTAACTTCCAAGTTGATAATCCTAGCGTAATGACATCATCTTTTTACTTGCTGTTGACATTATGCTCTGCCAAAACACAGCTGAAGAGCAAAACCCCAAACAGCAGATGCATGAGTGATCCCTTAGTATAAAAAAAAAGATTGTATTACAACTCAGACTCATAGCTTTAATTATGAAGTAACATTGGCTTGAACAAAGGACTGTTCTGAAGTGAATAGCGAAATTCTTCTTTACTTAATTTGGATGAGGATTACAGAAACGATCATAGAACCATAGAATAGTTAGGGTTGGAATGGACCTTAAGATCATCAGTTCCAACCCCCCTACCATGTGCAGGGACACCTCCCACTAAACCATGTCACCCAAGCCCTGTCCAACCTGGCCTTGAACACCGCCAGGGATGAAGCATTCACAACTTCACTGGGCAGCCCATTCCGGTGCCTCACCACCCTTACAGTAAAGAATTTCTTCCTCATATCCAATCTAAACTTCCCCTGTTTAAGTT
>JANRGW010023374.1:14756-33070 GCA_024733675.1 Psilopsiagon aymara
ACTTGGCATGGTTAAACTTCATCAGGTTGGCATCAGCCCACCTCACAAGCGTGTCAAGGTCCCTCTGGATGACATTCTTTCCCTCCAGCGTATCAACCAAACCACCCAGCTTGGTGTCACCAGCAAATTTGCTGAGGGCGTGCTCAATCCCACTGTGCATGTCACCAACAAAGATGTTGAACAAGACCAGTCCCGACGCCAATCCCTGAGGGACACCATTCATTACTGGTCTCCAGCTGGATATTGAGCCATTGACCACAACTCTTTGCATGCAGCCATCCAGCCAGTTCTTTATCCACCAAATGGTCCATCTGTCAAATTGATGTCTCTTCAATTTTGAGACAAGGAGGTCATGCAGGACAGTGTTGAACACTTTGCACAAGTCCAGGTAGAAACAGGAACATGTATGCATTCACAATGCAACTAACATGCCCTCTCTTCCTTGGCTTTCAATTCATTAAGCAGTATTTCAACAACAATGATTGGTCCAGCTTCCAGGACTCAGGTAACAGAAAATTCATAGACAAACTTCTTGGGGTATCTCCTATTGCTGAAATTTGTGAAATTCCTTAATTTCTGTAAACACAGTAAACTGCTGTGCCATTTCTGTCCTGTACTTACTATGATATTATCACTCTATAAAAAAAATAGACCCATGATCTGATTATGTTTTTATAGAATACTGTTGCAATGAATGGCAAATCTCAGCATTAGGGGGTCCAAAGCATTCTTTGTGTGCTTGCTCTGATATATTTTAAACCCTAATTGAATAAAATTCAGCTTATTTGCCCTGTGTCACTGCATTACAGGAAGAGCTACTGTCACACCACCACACGTGAGTAGTTGTCTAATGCATTTGGTAAATAGAAATATATAATTGAATGGCTTTTTTTTTCTTGTTGCTCGTATATCAGTTATGTTACTGGCAATATTATGAGACTTTTGCCCATTCTATGAATGGTAGCAGTATTTCTTTTGAAGTAATGGAAACAGTCTGAGAACCATTCTCTTGACCCATGTAGGAATAGGATCTTTCTTCCCCTTGTCACTTTATGTAAAGTACAAAGAGCAGGAATACAAGTTATGTTATGCAGTTAGTTAACAAAAGGTTACTGAAATGTAGCTAAACCAAAGGTAGTATAAGCATGCATGTGCTGGAACAAAAGGTATTGGAACTACACCATGTCTTGTTTATTTTAGTGTCTTATCATTTTCTTGCCTGAGTATGTGTTTTCCTGTACATAGGGAATAATAGCAAAAAAAGACAAAATGCACAGAAACAGAGCACCTGTGGCACTGGCTAGGACCACCACTAGACAGCCACAGGAATAGCAATGGCACTGCTAGAGTAAAGGAACACTGGATGCAGGGGAACATTTTATGATGTCTTCATTCCCTGTGTTCACATCCTTACCTATGATGAACAAGTACTCTTAGGAAAAATAGCTTCTAGCCCGTTCTTGTCTATGCTACCCAAACAGAGAAAAGGCATATGAGTATCCAAATTCATCTGAGTATCAGTGGATTCCCATGCCTTAAGGACTTTTTTAAAAGTCAGTGCAGTATAATGCAATTAGGCTTATTATTCACCTAAGTGTCTAATCTTCCCCTTTTTTGTTTTTAAATTTGTACTAGTTTTCCATCTGCTACAAATAAAAGGGTTTGATGAATAAATGATTTACAGCCTGCAGGAGGAGAAGTGTTCATATTAAACATTTTGCAGACAGGAAACTTGCAAAAGAGGATATTTTCTCATAGAAAAAAAAAAAAAAAAAAAAAAGAGCATCTGTGGACCAGTTGGTTTCTTGCTGACTAAGCCAACTGGATATGATACTGCTTTTGGCAGCTTCCTTATTCTTGTGTGGGCTTCAGTTATATGAATTCCATAAGATATTTATTATTGAATATAGCTATGTATTGAATGTCATGCATATGATACTTTATGATTAGTTTTCTAAGTTAATTATTTAACATCAAATGATGTTGAAATCCTAGTGCTGTTTTTTCATACTTAATAAACTTGAGTCAGCTATTGCTCAGACATTCATAAACTGAAAAGAAAATAATGTAAAAGTTGAACTGCCACAAATGCTCTTTTTTGTGACTCATTTAAGTACATTTTTTTCTGCAGCCTTATGAAAGAAGTTAAATTTCAAGCATGGTAAATAAAGGAAAGGATTTACTATCCCTTACAAATAAGGTAATGCATGAAAAATGGATTTTAGCAAGTGAATTAATTGTTCATGAAGTTGAACAGTGATTGACAGCTCAGGAAAGTGGAAAAGAAAGCCTTTCCTGTTTTCAGAGCAAGGGTAAAATGAATGTCACTGCCTTTGTGGGGACCTGCAGAGCTCTGGTTATGCTCCCTCCACCTTATCACAAGCATGAAAGTTGTACTGCCTCTCATCTGTCACCAAAGATGCTTTTTCTTCTCCTGTGCCCCAGGTTACTAGTTTTGAATTGGACTGTGTAGCTGTGAGTTTACTAGAAAGAACAATTTAAACATAAAGGAGAAAGTAGCTTAGCAGCATCAGCTATCTACTCCACCTACATAACTGCTTGCCTTATAAACATTTATGCTGAACCAGCTGGGAGGATGCTGTGCCCAGTGCAGGCAGCAGAAATACATTACACTGATATTGCTGCTAAGCTCTTCACTACCTTATTCAGGAGACAGTTTTGGCATTGTTCCTACTAACTGAAGGACCTCAGCTCTTCATAATGTGGCCATTTCTTTGGCAGATAGGCCATCATCTCTTGTGTTTGATTGTTTAGCCATAACTACTTGCTGGGGAATGATACCCCTACATTTCTTTTTCTCCAAATCAGTAATTCAGAATGTGATTTCAGCAGATACAAGTCACGGCTGAACACTCAGAGATACTGCTTAATCTGGCCAAATCTGGTGAGAGCTGTGCCAGAACTGGAGTAGATTTAGCTCAAAAACAACCCAAACAAAATGTTTTTATTCAGCTGCTTCATCCCTAGTTCAGATCATCACATGTTTCTGCAAACACAATCAACCCTGAGCAGACCTGAGTGTGAGACAGTCTTTCATTCCAACACTGCCACCAAAAATTAGACTATTAAACTACAGAAGTCTTCAGATATTACTGCACCTCGAGATATACCTGCCCTCTGCTTGTACTGCCTTAGGACTGGTACAACTTTGTGTGCAGTTATCCTGTGAATTGGATCAGGGAACTGATGTAGTTTTTCTACATTAAATCACTCTCATGCAGAGACAACTGTAGAATGGCTTGCTGTGGTCATTATAGGGGCTGGTAGAATTTTGCCACTGAATGCTTTGTCCTATGACACCGCAGCTCTGGTGTTTATTGCAGCATAACCTGTCTTCACACAATGAATCTTCTAGTTCAGACCAGCCTGTGAACTGTCAAATGTTCTTGATAAAACATTCAAACAAATGAATGCCCAGAACTTATTTTTACCTGTTGACTGATGATAGACATAGTAGTATTCAAACATTTTAGGTAAGGAATGGGTGGTAAATGACTCCCAAACATGTCTGTGAGGACACTGAACAGTGAAAGGGCAGAATTTCCCACAGCTCTCAAAGCGTTCATCTTTCAGTGGGTTCCATTTACTTCTTTGTCCATCTGCCCACAAAGGGTAGAGGTTCTAAGATAAAGTTTTTGAAGGTAACACCTTTAGTTTCACGCTTAGCCAGTTTCACAAAGGATCTGTGCCACAGCTTTGTATTTATACTTAAATGTGGATGCAATCAATTAGAAAAGGAATGACCAAAAAGCATCTTTCCTAATCTAAAAGTGTGTACAATTCTTGATTATATTTCACCAAAATTCTAACAATTGGGAAAATCTTTTTCTAATAAGCAGGATTGTTACCCTGTTCTGCTCTCAGATACACTGATTAAACCTAGTGTCCTACAATCATCTAAGGAAAGAGAGACAATACTATAGGTCCAGAGACATAAACCAGAGCATGCAATCATATCTTCTGAAGTACTGAGTGAGGAGGAAGGCTAGCTTTTCCTCTTGCTGGTGAACATGTAGTTTCTACTATATTTAATATCAGGCTTGCTTTATACCTCTGAGAGAATTCTGCTCAGAATATTTTAAATACCATTAATAACAGTGATAAATTCCCTTTCTTATCTAAAAAAACAATGTCTGAAAACTTGTTCTTAACTTGGCAAGTGGGGAATGTATCTAAAAAACTCTACAGACAAATGTATCTGTACAACTCTGGTTTCTGCTGCAGACTGATATTGACAGTTTTACGTAGCTGGTAGAGTCAGTGGATTCAGAGCTAAAGTCAGAAATTCCAGTCTTAATGAAGTCATCTTGGTAGAACAACACCAAGGTGCTCAAGTCTATTCCTCTATGTCCCATCAGTGGCATGCATGACTTAAGTATTTTAAGGAATATGATCTGCCTTTATGCATTATTCAGTTAATGACTACATTCATCACATTTGATTTTTGAATACAGTATACTAATTTCTAATGCTATGGCAGATATGCCATTAGTTGACTAACATCTTTCAAAGTAACAGTGTCACAATCATTACCACGAAGTATCTTCAGGTTAGCAATAATAATTTATACTTACAAATTACAACTTCTCCCAAGAATTTTATAAAATCCCTGAAATACAGCCAGTGTTACAGTGAAGAATGACATTAAGTTATGTTTAAACATAATACAAAAAAAAAGTGGACAAATCAGTGTTTTTGAGGAAACAAAATACAAACCTCTACCCTTAATAGGGCCAGTGAAAACTTTAATGTGTATGTAAAACGGGAGCTTATTTTCAAGCACACCCAGTAGAGCCCTACATGGTAAATCATGTGGTATCAATTTACTTTGCTCTAGAAATGGAAATGCTGAGGAATGAGTAAATGGTCCCAAAAAGAAAGAAAAAGTATTTTAAATCAATGTCTTTAAATAGTATATTCAGCCAGAAATAGATAAGCTGTACATTTGCCTAGTAAGAAGTTGGCAGGTAAGAGCCATGTTTAAAGGTAATTATGTATCTGGAAATGCAGAACAGTTGGGATTTTTAAGAGCATCTGAATAAATACCAGGTTCTTTGAAGGAGCTTAAGTAATGTGGCTCTGCTAGCCATCTCATGGCTTCGTGCTAACTGTCACAGGGAAATGGGCTCTACTTTCTGAAGAGAAACAAAAGCAAAAACAACTAAGAAGAAACATGGAGTTCAACAAAAAAAAGCGTCGCATTTTAAATATTTACAAACTGAACTGGTGAAAACAAAATATTCTAATCTTTAAAGACACCTAACACTTAAAGATCATTTCAGTATACAAAGTATCATTTTTTGTCTATGCCATCTCCAGTGATAAGCTCTCTATAGCTTAGCTGACCCTTTTCTGAAGTTTTGCTTTCTCCTTAGCCGAAAGTTAAAAATAAAACCAACCTGAAAGCAGAGGAGACGTACCTCAGCTCTAATTTCTACCAAATAATTGAAATCATATAGCAGGAATTTATCATTACAGGAGCGAAATAATGGAAGAAACTCAAATCATGGAATAAAATACAGAGACATTAGACATACACTAGACTGTTACAGATGGTAAACCAAATTCTCAGTTGATACATATCAACACAATTTCATTAAAGCCAACAACCTTTGTTACCATATACTTTTAATAATTGGAAAAAGGACTTGAAGAAAACAAAAAATTATCTGTAGGTGTTCCATGACCCTTGGCACTTCTGAAGTGGTGTAAATGACTTTTTTAAAATGAGACTAAAGTCTTCCTTCTCTAGTCCCAGTAAAGAACAACGTGATTATTCAGCCATCCTTCTTAAAGCAGCCAAACTATGACAGAAAAAAATAAATCTTTAAAATTCCAAAGCAGAGTTGGGTAGCTCAAGATCTCTTTCAAAGAACAAGAAACCAAATAGATATTAGCTTCACTCTAAGTGTTCTTGAAACAACTCATGTCCCATAAAACCTTCATCCCCCAAATAAGCACAGTTCAGTTTTTACTTACTGCCTATCTATCCAATGCATGCTATGTAAACTTATCTTGCAAAGATTTGACCTGTTCAGCCTTTCACAGTGCTAATTTAAAACCATGCCTGCTCCTACGGATTTTCCAGCAGGACAGTCAATAAAATGCTAACTTGATTTATTCCTTTACAATTTATCACAAAAAAAGATAATGAAGTTAAATTCAACAGAAGGATGCAGAGAGTCCCAGCAGTTGTGGTTCATTTGTGTTCCGCATCCAAACTAATGATTTGTAGTGGATCAAGTTCTTTTCCTGTCATATCCCTAGAAAAGTCTACTAAATTACCCATATGTTGACACCTGTAAGTGAAACGTAAGTGATAGACCGCTAATGAATGAAAAAAGATTTTTATTCTGGCTTTCTTGGAGCTTGTCTATCAGCAAAGAAGTTATCGGTTCTTTTTGCCTTTTCTAGTATATTAAATGAATGTGGTTTGTGAAGGAAATGCCAGTTTCCTCCTCTCCATTTCACACTTCAAAACAAATTGAAAAGAATATGCAGGAGTTGTTACTGAGGCAAGTGCAATTTGCTCACGCAGGCAAGCAATTGGGCAAGAAGGCAAAGCAGACAATTGCAGATCGGTTTATGAGATGTGGACCGTAAGAACATCATTCCTTTGAAAGGCACCTATTAATCATCTCCTAACACATTTTTAGCCTCCATGAGCAATCTCTCAGAAAAAGCAGTGACTTCTATTCTGACTGTCCAGATTCATAGGCTAATTTGAAAAGGAGAAGCAACCACAGCCGCTGCCCTTTATTGAATGAAATGTGCCTGAAGGATCATGCTGATCTGACAAGAGAAGTCTCTCACATGACTGACACGGTGAACAGAGAAAGACTTTTGTAGTCTACAGAGTAAGGCCATGACTATGCTCAGACGCCAGCTGTAGTTTAGATGAGAGGACATAGAAATGTGGAGTTGCTAAGTATTTTTTCTCTTTTTTCTCATTGTATAATTCATATAGAAGTTCATGGAAGAGAGAGAACTAGCTCTGTCTATAACATCCCCAGAGGAATACTGTGGAATCTCTAGCCCTTTTCCCTCAATTTGGTTTAGATCAAGAGATGTCTTCAAAAGGGCTCTTGCTTGACACGTGAAACCTACATCAAATGTAGGTTAGTTCAAGGGGAAAAAGTGGAACTTAACACAAACTTCTGAACTAGTCATTAGTGTCTATCCCACAACAAACTGACATTTAAATTCACAATGGCTTCATTTATTGCATTCCACAATAGAGTCTTTCTCTCAAAATCATGGAGATATGGTCTCACTGATACATGGTGGTGCTGTCCTTAATCTTGACTGGGAACAGGGAAAAAAAATATTGAGGAAAGGAAAACGTAGCTTTAGGAGAACCTTGATGTAAGGACAAAAGGGGCTATACTGCCCCACTTCTGCCTGCTTCGGTAGAAATCATGAAGAGATGAAAATAGCAGTAAGGAAGAAAAAGGAGCTGCAACAGTGAGGTCAATGGCTATTTTTATTAGATTTATAGATTCAGCTAAGTTAAGCTAAAGATAGCACTACATTTTTTTCCAATAAAAACAACAGAAAGCAAAGAGATACATGAAATATATCAATATAAAAGGTTTGTAAATAAAATAATAAGCTGCTAAAAGGACCAAGCTTTTCAATATTTTTAAAATGCTGATATTGATATTTCATTTGCAGGAGGTAACAGCATTCCTTTAAATCATTTAGAATAATTGAACAGATCTGTCTGTAGATTGTTTGTTCTTCTGAGGATTAAATATAGGAAAAGTAAATCACCATTCTATAGTTAATGGTCCCATAAAATAAACAAAGTCTTATTCTGCTTGACTTGTGTGGGTGAGTATCAGAATGCAAATTAATTTTTCCCCTAAATAAACTGGCATCAAATCATTTAAAAGCTATCAGTATGTACCTCATATCGTCTTACAAAAAGTAAGCAATGCAACATGACAAACGTTTTACTGTACTGTTGGCAAAAATTACTTTCCATCGCTGTTTTCCCTGATTGGCTGTAAAAAACATGTACGAGATTTAAACAACATCTGAAAGTCCTTGACAACATTCAGGTGTCCAGGTGATGTATAACAAAAATCTTCACAGCTTTAGTTGCAAAATCAGCCGCACAGCGCTGAATTTTTTTGTGCTATACTTTCTGCTAAGTGTCATTTAGAACATGCTTGCATTAATGTTCTCAGGTGAGATTCCAAAATAGAATTAAAAAAATACAGGTTCTTTAAAATTTCACGAGTACTTAAGTATGAAGTCAGTTTGGGATTCTCGAAAGGAGACATAATAGGATTTCCCCCAAGGATCCCTATGAAGGCATTTTGGGAAACAAACAGCTTTTCTCCAGATCTTCCAAATTAGACCCCTTAAATCATACCACTCTAGCATTCACCACCACTCCAGTTTACTCTAAATGCCTTTAAAATCAGCAATTTTTGAAGCTCATCTGGAGTTAAAGAGCCCAGATGAGTTTCTTGCTAAAGACATAGAAGGGACTCTACTCAAATGATAAAACTCATATTCAATGGTTTATCTATTCTGAATTTCTCCAGTAATGTCAGTTTTCCTATAATGCCTACAGTTTCAAGAGCACTGAAATTGTTTTGAAGAACAAAGAGACTAAGTTGGAATATTTTAAGCAAAACAAAT
The DNA here is from genome assembly GCA_024733675.1 of Psilopsiagon aymara. NCBI lineage: Eukaryota > Metazoa > Chordata > Aves > Psittaciformes > Psittacidae > Psilopsiagon > Psilopsiagon aymara. Next base: position 23,430 of record JANRGW010023374.1, read on the forward strand.
ATTGGCTTAGTAGATTTAATATAGAACCACAGAACCATAAAACTGTAGTGTAGTTATGGTTGGAAAGGACCTTAAGATCATCAAGTTCCAGCCTCTCTGCCATGGGCAGGGACACCTCACACCAGACCACGTCGCCACGTTGGCCATCTGTCCAACCTGGCCTTGAACACTGCCAGAGTGAAGCATTTATCACTTCTTTGGCAGCCTGTTCCAGTGCCTCACCACCTTTGCAGTAAAGAGTTTCTTCCTTATATCCAACCTGAACTTTCCCTGTTTAAATTTAAACCCATTTCCCCTTGTCCTATCACTACAGACATATTTTATTCTGACTGCACATTTCTGAATAAACCATCCTAGTCCAACATTTATTGCCCCTACAACTCTTGCTTTACTCGAATTTAAGGGAGCCAAAAAAGTCACAAGTGTTCACCTAAAGGTATCTGTGCCTCCTAGAAGGTGACTGACAATAAATGTAATACAATACTGTTAACAATGTAAACAGAGTTCAGAGTTAATACTTATGCATTTGTGAATACAAAGCAGAAAAGGATGCAGAAGAATAGCTTTGCAAGAAACCCTCTGACTTGGTACAGAACAAATAAAAATTAAATTTAATAGAGAATATATAACAAAGGTTAAAAGGTGCAATGTTTTATGTTGCAGTTTTCTGTGTTATCCAACATAGATAACTTCTGTACAAGGCCACCTGGGACAAACAGCCACAATCTAAATTGTCTATCATCACTTGCCAGTCCTCAATCTGCATTTTTAGAGTCTGAACCCTGGAAGAATCCAGGTTTATGTGTGCTTTTATTTTTTACTTTTAAAGAAGCAATTATGAAGGTCAGCATCACAGTTAGTGGATATCAGAAACCCTTTCTCTTTTGGATCATCCTGAATATACATCAAAGTTGATAGACCTTAATTCCATCTCTCTTGGATGCAATTACACAACTCTCAGGTTTGACCTGACTCCCAGTAAGACATTGGTCATGACTATTTTCTCAAACATATCTACAGGTTTATAACTAGATGACGACACAATGATCACACCTGCAAAACAAGCAGCAAAACATAAATTCCTGAAAGGTAGGAAGACCTACAGAACTGTTTGAAAGCTTTAATTTCCTCCTGAACTGAGCTACCCTCATCCCTGGAGGTAAAGAGAAACGAAGCAAAACCAAAAAACACTCAGCGCACCATATGTGATGTTTCCCCATGTCTTTCAAAGACTGTCAGCTTTCCATTGATTCACCCCTCATAGCCTTTCCTAATCTATTCATACCCCTTCTCCTTTTCTAACATCTTTGAAGTTTCAGATCAACACTGAACCCAGGCACAGCCCTAGGAAGAGTACCACCTTCCAGCCTAGATTGAGCCAGTTTGTCTCCCAGTAGCCCAGCAGCCACTCATATCTAAAATTCTTTGAAGCTGGATACCTTAGGCTGCCTTATCTCTGTCATCATTCTATATTCTCACTTCTTTAACAACCTTGTTGCCATTTCCTATGATTAACTCTATGCATCCAGGTAGGCAACAGAAAAAAAATGAACAGGGAAAGAGTCATAACATATTCTCAAAGCATATATTTCCAGCTTTATAGCTTGGATGAAAGAAAAACACATTCTGTAAATGCTATTTTTATTTTTTTTTAATTCTAAATAATTTCTTAAACTGTAATCAAAAAAGCAGGGCAATGTTAATTTTAAAAACAAGATGCTTTGTGACTCAAATTTGTTGACAATAAATGATGCTTACAGCCCTGAGCTTATTTTCTGGCAACTGTGAAAAGCCAGGCCTACTTAGGATGTAAATTCTTACTTCACTTCTTAGAACAGACCTCACACCAGAATTTGGGCCCCTACATTCCTAGCTGATGCACAAGAAGACTTAGGTCGCTCAGAAAGGTTACTCTGCACTATTACTAGAAAGTTTCTTAGACTACACACCGGAAAATATTGCATTATGGAGTGCTCACTTCTATGACTCCGAGGAGGGTCCTTGCAGCTCTCCTGGAAGCAGAGTCTAGCAGACCTTTCATAAAACTGAGGAGGACTTGTTCCCTTTTGGAACAAATGTGTGCTTTGAAGGTGTCCTATGAAAATCAGTGGGTAGCATTCCTTTCACACAGCTTTAAATTGCTGTGGCTTAGCTAATTATGTCAGAGCGCCTTTCCAGCTGATGGAAAGAAGGAAGCATTTGGAGGGGTTCACTGACCTGATATTCTTTAGGCATTTATTCTTGGATAAGACAAATCACGTTCTGAATGTGCTATCCATACTGCTATGGCAGGTACATAGAATACAGTTAAGCTAACCTCCCTACCCTCTCTCCTGGTGATTCAAATACTTTGTGAAGAAGCAGAGGACCTGCTCTAGCCTGAGTGTGTTCAAAGCCATGCTTCTCCAGTTATACTTCTTCAGATGGCGAATGCTTATCACAATGCTGTGTGACCCCTACACCTTTGACAGAAGCTGTGTAGAAAAGCACACAATCTGAAAGACTACAGGGGAAGTAGGTACATACCTACACCCTGATCAAAGCACTTGCTTTCATTTTGTTTCTCCTCTTTCTCCCTGCCCCACCCACCCCAAATGTAAACACATAAATACCCCTACAATCAACAATTAAACCCAGGACTCCTTTTCTCTTTAAGTAAGCATCACCTTCCAAGTAAGTGTATTAATCCCAAGTCTGTAATATCAAAGATGGTCAGACTGCCACCACTTCTCCTCCAGCAGCTAGGTGTTTATGAAAATATCTAGAAGGCAATGCTGACAGGGACCCAGATCAGTACCTTTGTGCTGTAATTATATTTTGTTCCTCTTCTGTCAAACCAAAGTCTTTGGCACCAGTTTGCTTCACTTCTGACTTTGACTTCCTAGCATAGGTAGGAACTATCTTGTCCATACTGGGCCTACACAAATGACAGGACTTTGTGAACCATACCTGAGGAACTGCCAAGTGATGAGAAAACATCTAGATGCCTCTTGGTTTAAGCAGTTACTGTGCAAGCAGAATTTGGGTCACAATTCAGATTTAGGTGTCAGATCCTGTGGTTAGCCCGTTTTAGATGACTGCGATTTTTTTCCTTAATGTTTCCCAATGACAAACCAAAATTTCAAATTAAAGATGGAAAGGTTTCAAAAGCCTGATTAACTATAAAATCACAGTCCTTTAGGATAGCATTTAGAATAAGTTTTCTAGTAAATCTCTTCAGACTTTTCTTCTATCTTAATTGACATAAAACTGTCATATGAAAATAGTAGGGCTTGATATGCATCTATCAAATTATTAAACAAACATTTTCAACTGTTTTTTTATTAGAATTTTGATTATAGAACTGTAAAAGGAGGTAAAAGGTATCTGTAATAGCATTCTTAAATCCAGATTTTAGATCAGATTTTCAACAAACATTTTAAAGTGAAAGCTTCCAGCAAATTTGGGTCATCAAGTAAAATTTGGCCTTAAACTCTTCAGAAGTTTATTGTAGGATTTTAATAAGGCAGTCTATGCCAGTAAGAATTTAAGATTAATTTTCACATTGACATTTAACCTAACCAAATTTGGGGAGGTAAAAAATTCACAAAGTGAAGGAACATAAAACTCAATGCACACAGCAGAGGGAAGCCTGATTTCTAACCTCCAGAAAAAATCAGTTAGGCACTGCACAGGTTATTTGGCAGAACTGTTTTCAATGTATTTTTGGTTCAAAATGGAAAAACTCCATGGATTTTGTTTGTATAAGTCCACAAATTTGTGAAGCCATGCTTCACAAATAAATAAGACTGGTAAAAATCTTATGACTGCCAAGAAAGAACCCCCTCTTGATTACTGGCATTTCAATGCAATTACAGAATTCAGGTTTAAAAATTAGACTGAATGATAAAAAGCACATTCTTCATAAATATTTAACCTTCTTCAGTATGACAGTAATTATAGTGTGGAGCTCAGTAGCTGCATATTCCATTTAAAAGATCTGTCATGCCTTCCATTCGAAATGCTTCTTTTCAAAGATTTGCAATACCAAGATAAAAAGAAAACTCCCCCAAGGTGGAAACTTGGAATAAAATCTCAGCTTCTAAAAATTATTATTAATGGTAGATTCTGAGGATGAGAGAGACTGTTTGAAATATAGTAAGATTTTACAACCACTGCTTTCTTTTCCTGAGCAAAATATTTAATAACATTGGATAGTCATTAGATTTTTACACTCTAAAAATATCTAGGAAGAATGCAAAATATTTTCAAAATTCAAACACTGATTTTCATTAAACCTGTTTTTTGTTTTTAAATGTCCTTTGGTCCTGCTAATAACATGTCATCATTTTAAAAAATACTTAAAGAATATGGTGTTGAATACAATTAGTTCAAAAGAAATGTTCAAGGTAACTTAAAAATACCTTATTATTCAATCAGCTTTAGATAAATACAAATAAATTTTGATAGGTAAACACATGTTTTCAAGTTATGAAAAGCTAGTGAATAACTTTGAAGAAGGTTTTGATAATGCTTAACTTAAATTTCTAAGTTGTTAAACTAGGGGAAGTTAATTCATCCATTTGAAATCTTATGGTGTGGGGGTGGGGATAAGGTGAGAAGAGGGAAAGTGCTAAATCTCAGCTATGTTCATTAGTTCAGTGAAGATAACGAGTCTTGTCTGAAGAGGCTGATATTTGTGTCTGTGCTGGCACCCAAGCGTTTGACTCAGGTTTTCACTTCTGAAAGAAGCAGGCAGGATGTATGCATAAGTCTCTTGCCAGGGCACAGTCGTGTTTTGCTACTCTGCTGTTGCAGTCAGAGCACCTTAGGAAAAATCAAGGCTTTTCACTTTCTTGCAAAGAGAGAGCAGGAGTGACTCCCAGGAGCTATTTTCCCATTCTCTGCCCACACAGTGTGGATAAGCAACCAGGCTAGTTTGTGTGTAGGTGGCTGGCGGGAGGAGGCAAATAAAGACACATATGTTTATACAGCGCTTCATCTCTACTGGAAGTCAGTTAGGTTTAGAGCCCAGCTGCTGCTTATGCAGCTTTGAAAAGCTTCTGCGTCCTTGGAGCTGAACTATTATTAGAGGCAAAATTCCTCTCCAGCTTTATGGCTTTATCATTGAAGAGTAACTGACAATATCTCTACAAGATGCTAGACACTCCTCTTTAAGATTAGTCAAAGAAATACAATCGAAACTCGAGTTTCACATCAAATTCTCTTAAGCACTGAAAGATTTAATAAGTTCTTTGTGCTTCACTTCTTTCCTCTTCTAAGTTTTTTCTAAAAAATGGTGTTCCTAATGGCTTCAGCTCTAATTACCTGAATGCTATCATAGACTATTTTTATTCATTTTCACAGCTTTGCATTTATGACAATGAATTTCTTTGTCACTCTATCAGTTAGCATGAGGATTTTCTGCAACTCTTGACAGCTTTTGTCTGTTTTAAATAAATTTGAATCATATACAAACTGTATTTCTCTGTTCGTCCCTTTTGCAGATTTTTTGAATATGCTACATAGTACTTGCATCTCACTTGTAACTTTCTCGTATTATCATAAGAAAGCATGTGACAATACTCCTACTCTGTTCCATATCTTTTATACACTTGATGGTCTATGAGAGATTGTTCTTTTTTTCCTCTGACAGCTTCATTTCTTCAACAATATTGGCTTGATCCTACTGCTATGCTGTCAGCTTTGGAAGACCCTTGGTAATGTGTGAAATAGGAGTTACCCGTACAGAGTAGCTCTTCCTTCAGATAACACATAATCATTTCTAAAATAATTCAAGTACAAAGGAGATCCATCACTCAATATAAAGTGGATTTATTCAGCTGGTTATGAACTTCATATTTCTACATTCTCTCTGGAATGTAAGGAAAGTTAAGGGAGTCCTTAATATTTAATTAATACAGAAAAATATATTGGCATTTAGATGATTATTCAGATAAATAACCTAAAAAGCTCTATGAATCTGTACATTTTTTCTGGTATAAAAGAGATTCACTGACCCTTGGTTTCTTAGGACCCTTTCTGATTCTTCTGAAAGTTTGCTATTATATTTTCCACCTTTTATTACTTTTGTATTAAGGTTGATTAAATTATGGATGATATACCACAGTCATTGATGAAATTCACCTCACTAGGTCTTACTTCCCTTCCCACTGCTCTAAATATACCAAATTTCAGAGAGGGCAAAGGCAGGAAAACCATGGATTGAATAATAATAAATCAGAAATCTAGCTATCAGTCAGAGACAAAAAGACACATGAACAAAAAGAGGGATTTAAATGGGGCAGAAGCACAACTTTTCCTAAAACAAACCTTTCTCTTTTTTTTTTCTTTTTTTTTACCCTCAAGCACAATATTCTGCTGAAGAATGTTCTGTTCTCAACACTGTGCCTTAGATAGAACTCCCCATCTAGAAACTCACTGCTCTACTTGCAAGCACATCTACTTTCTAGGGTTATAAAATAAAAGAATTGAGGTACTCATTTTTCCTCCTTTTGGGGACCCATGACCACTAATATTGACATGGAGCTTTCTTGGATCAAAATGTATGAAAAAAACCTGAAACCTTTAAAATTAAGGAATATTCATTCACTGTTAGAAGACAGGTTTTCCTCTAAAATTAGACCATAAATGACAAGGCAAACCTTGAGCAGGAATCTGGATGACAAATACTACTTGCAAATATACAAGCAGGGCATAAATTTGAATTCATAAATTTGAAAATATTAGGAAAAGTAAGTATGTTTCCCTCAGGAAGACATGCTTATCTAAGGGTGAAGCTACCATTACTGGGATAAGGCTACCTCTCTTTTATGCATTGTGCTGCTTCTTCACTGTTACGTGTCACATTTTAACCTTTTCATGTAGCCATGGTCGTCATGTAATAAAGACAATTCTCTCACATGTGCCTCTAAATGCTATGTCTGCATTCACCTACACTCTTTACAAATTCTTTATACATCTTAAGAAGAAACATGAGAATCAAACTATTATCTGGCCTAGTATTTTCTTTGAAGAAATCCTACTTATTAGTGAACAGATAATTTTAATATTTTGATTTCATGGCAGAAGTAATTCTTGGTGGTTACTTCATCTGGTTCAGCTATTATTTAAACATTTTTAAAATGCAAGAAGCCACAATAAATGAAAATTATTTCACTGAAGTTTCTCACTTTTATGTGAGCACAATCATGTGAGCATAAACATATATGAGTTCATAATTCAAGGGGTTTTGCAGTACAATAACCTGAGCTGCTCTATAACTTGCAGTTAACTGACTGTCTTAGCATCCATTATGGGATGGTATTGGAAGACCATAGACACTTGATTATCTTTGTTCTCATCCTCATTCAGGAGTGAACACATCCTCAAAGGTAAAATTAACAAAACAGTTCAGGCTTAAGCACCAAACAGAACTGAAAAGTGACTCCAGAATGATACCAACTGTGGGCATTCTGACACAAGAGGATACTCTAGAAAAGGCCACCTCCTCCCTTTCTGATGCATATGAGAGTACTAATTAGTTTCATCCTGGAAAGCATACAAAAGATACAAATCCATATATGCTATTTATGCAGTAAATTCTATTCTATGTGCACTAAAATAATTTATCTATCTCTAAAAGTAGGAAATTGTAGCCCTTTTCATTCCAAGAAAATACAGGAATCCTGCTATAGCAGACAACTCTCCATTACTATGCATTACTATGCAACCCACTCCCTGCCTCTCACTGCCTCTGGAGTGACACTTGTCTTCTCCTTAGCTTCAAAGAAAACCATGAACTTGGCATGATCCACTTCTCATATGTAACTGCTGCCATGCAGTCTTCACTTGCATGGTGGTGTCCTGAGGTACCCGCAGTGTTTGAGCATGCCAATCTCACATGCTCCAGAGGGAACAGCCATGCAGGGAGTACGTTTACAGGCTCAGGATATGTTTACACGCTGTGTTGAAAATTATACTACTTAAGAAATTTTCATGCCTATGCTCCCCAGCCACTTAAACCTCTTGTCCTCACCTCTACACTGCAGTTTATGCTCCCTTCAGGGACCTCCTCATTTACCCTCATATAGCATGTACCAATAAAATTGGCTGCAGGCCTTTTCTATGAAATAGATCACTGAAATGATCTAAAATTTTTGTCTCTCCCTGGAAATATTTTTTTTTTCTGTCATGTTTTTAAACCCAGCACATTTTCATGAAGTAGGTGACAGTTCAGTGCCCTAGGTAAGACTGTCCTAGACAAACCTTTATGCGACAAACCTGTTCTTCACTACCTTCAGAAAACTGCTTATATTAACACTATTATTATAATTAGCAAACTATTAATCTTTAAAGAAGTCTCAAAGAACTATAAGAATCTGGCAGATAGAATGGAATTTCATAATTAAACCTCAGTTTTAAAGGCAGAAAGGATCCACACGTGGATATAAATAGAATAGTATATTCTTAATTAATTTATAGCCATATAATAAATAAAAATTATACCTCTTCAATCACTTATCAGTGAAATGCCTGACCTATTTAAAGGAAACACTTCCAAATGGGCATGCATAAGTGGAAGAAAGATTTAATTCTTACCAACAAGCTATTCTGAATCTTTATGGCAAAGATGAATGGAGAGAGGGTAGAAGGGAGAGGACAGAAAAGGAAATATGACTAATGATAAATATGAAAAATGACTAGATGCAATTCCAGATGATGAATATTCCCAGAAAGATTCTTATAGCAAGATAATAACTAGAAATAAAACTCTACTCGTACAGCAGCAAAGTGGAGAATGCAATTCCTGGTAAAATTCCTGAAGCAGAATCAGAGAAAGAGGATAATAAAGAAAATGGAGAACAGGAGTACAAAAAATTGCACAGTATAAATAGAGGTGTGATGGGGAAAGCTACATGTGAAGGTTGGAGACAAAAGATGAGGGAAAGAGACAGCCCTCCTTTCTAACAGACTTACTGATTTTTGTCGAAAACTGTATCAGGCTAGAATAGAAATGGGAGGTTTTACTTTGTGGTGAAAGCCACAGAAAAGGATACAAGATAAGAGCTCTAGTGTTAGCATACAAAAGCATCTCAGCCCAAGTCTATAAAAATTCACAAATGAGATTTCCAACTCAGCATAACCAATGACTGTGTGTCAAAAGAAAAATGAAAGGTTGAGTCCTCTGTTATCAGGAAATAATTTAGTGCCATTGACTTCAAATAGAGATGGAGCAATTAACACCAGCACAGAATCTGGCCTGATCCATTAGTTTCCATACTAACAAGGGGGAGCACAGCTCCCTGTTAATTTGCGACAAACTTAAAATAACTCTGACTGTTGCAGCTCAGAAAGTGGATGATGAAACAAGCACTGCAGAGCAGTTGGGGGAAGCTCATTTTATGAGAAACATCTCTTCATTCCGCTTGCAAAAGCAATACCACTGCTAATAATCTCACTAATATTTTTACATACCTCCAATGAGTATATATACACTGAGGAAGGACCAATCCTGTCCGGATGTTTGAGAAACAAGCATGTTCATGAAGGGCAAAATTTTCTTTAAGATGTTAACACAACACTTTGTCATGGGTTCAGCAGTAGCAGTCATTTTTCTCCTTCTTGGTAGCTGGTGCAGTGCTGTGGTTTTGACTTTCGGC